>PVHP010014300.1:0-12695 GCA_004024765.1 Zapus hudsonius | reverse complement strand
ATTCCAGGTCAGCCTGGACTAGAGACCCTACCTCGACAAAACAAACAGAAAAAGAAAGAAAGAAAGAAAGAAAGAAAGAAAGAAAGAAAGAAAGAAAGAAAGAAAGAAAGAAAGAAAGAAAGAAAGAGACGGTGTTACAGTCAGCTTTCTAGTTGCTGCGCAGAAAGAGGAATGGGTTTATTTGGCTTACAGACTCGAGGGGAGACCCACCCTGACAGGGAAAACGATGGCATGAGCAGAGGGGTGGACATCACCTCTGCCATAGCACTGAAAATAGCAGCAGGAAGGTGTGCCAAATACTGGCAAGGGGAAGCTGGTTTATAATCCCCATAAGCCCGCCCCCAACAACACAGCTCCATCGAGGTTGTGAAATCCAAACTGCCATCAGCTGAGGATCAATTACCCAGAACACATTCATTTGTTTGTGGGGGACACCTGGATCAAACCATGACAGTCCACCCCTGGCCCCCACAAACTAATAATCATACATACAGCCACTGCAAACAAACTCCAGATACATGCGTCATTTTGTGCATCTGGATTTACATGGATACTGGGGAATTGAACCTGGGTCATTAGGCTTAACTATTGAGCCATCTCTCCAGCCCCTACCTTATTTTTTACTTTTTGAGTTTTTAAACCTCTTATTGACAACCTCCATACATATAGACAATGTACCATGATCATAATCCCACAACCTTCCCCTTCCCTCTCCCAAATCTACCCTCCATTGAATCCCTTCTTTTTTCCAACTAGTCTCTTTTCTATTTTGATCTCATCATTTTCCCCTTCTATTATGAAGGTCTTGTATAGGTAGTTTCAGCTACTGTGAGGTCATGATTACCACGGCCACTTTGTGTCTGGAAAACAATAAGTATTGCAATGCACTCCTCCTCTTCTTTTGGCTCTTACATTCTTTCAGCCACCTCTTCCACAACGGTCCCTGAGCCTTGGAGGATGTGATAGAGATGTATCATTTAGTACTGAACATTCCACTGTCACTTCTTCTCAGCACCTTGGTGAGTTTTGAATATCCCCAGTGGTCACCACCGTCTGATAAAGGAAGCTTCTCTGACCAAAAGCGAGAGTAGCATTATTAATATGGGCATAAATATAAATATTTAGAGGGCAGTTTGGTGGCCATAATATATCCATTTAGCCAGACAACAGTGGTAGCTCCTTACACCCTAGGGCTCATAGGCTTTTGATTAGGTTTTCAGTACCTTGCATGACTTCCTTCCCATGGAGTGGCCTCAAGTCCAAGCAGAGAGCTCTTGGTTTCCCCCATAACAGACATTCCTCAATTACACTAGTTAGTATATTTGGATGACTATCCAGCTGTAAAGCTTGCAGGGTCCACAGCTGGTGAAGACCGATGATGACTTTTCTCTCTCACCAGGCTACATAGCTCATTCCAGCATCATGACAGCTAGTCAGCAGGGAAGAGGCACCCAGCTCAGCTCCAACTTGATTTCTCAGTGACTCGTAGCCCACTGTGTGGAGTCCACCTTACTTTTGTTTTTTTTAAACATGGAACACTTCACGAATTTGTGTGTCATCCTTGCTCATGGGCTATGTTAATCTTCTCTGTATTGTTTCAATTTTAGTATATGTGCTGCCAAAGTGAGTGCCACCTTACTTTTTTGAGACAGGGACTCTCACGGAAATCCAGAGCTCACTGATTGATGGCCTAACCAGCCGTCTTACCCTGCAGATCTGCCCATCTCCGCCTTTCAAGCATGGGATTATAGGTGCACACTACCATGTCTAGCAGTTTACATGGGTCCTGGGGATCCAAACTTGGGTCATAACACTTGCAGGGCAAACACTTTACAGACAGTGCCATCTCCCCACCCTCAAATTGATATTTTTTGGTGCATTTTTTTTCACCATCTCTACCATATAGTAGAAGCTTTATTGAGACAGTGTGTGAACAGGCATGGAAACAAGGATTTATGATGCTGACCAGTAACATAAAATGGGATACAAAAGAAAAAGTAAGTGATCTGTTAAGACACAATATCATTTTAGAATAGAATTTATTTCATAGTGCTAACTTTATATCACAAAATAAAATAATCTGGAATCCTCAAAAATAATCCTATTTTTTACAATTTAATTTTAAGTACTTACTTGTGTGTATACGGTCACCTGTGCCATGGCAAGCATGTGAAGGTCTAAGGACGACTTTGAGGTGTTACATGGGTACTTGAGAATTGAACCCTGGCTGACAGGCTTTGCAAACACATACCTTTAACAACTGAGCCATCTCCCCAGCCCAAAAATAATTTTAAAAATTTACAGAAAAAATATTATTGTCTAAAGTTTATAGCTTTTGACTTATAGGTCAAAAGAATTTGCATACTTATTTATGTTCAAAAGGAAGAAAATGATTTAATTCACTGTAAGGAGCAGCAGGCAGGACAGTGATAAGAGTACCATCTGCTACTTTGTACCCTATGGGTGAGCAATGCAGGTACAATGTCTTTGTCTCAACTTTTCTTTGTTTGTTTTGTTTATTTATTTGCAAGCAGAGAGACAGACAGAGAAAGAATGGGTGCACCATGGCCTCCAGCCACTGCAAACTGACTCCAGATACTTGCACCATTTTGTGTATCTGGCTTTACGTGGGTACTGGGGAAGTGAACCTGGGTAGTTAGGCTTTCTTTGTACACAAGCACCTTAAATGCTGAGTCATTTCTCCAGTTCTCTGTCTCAATTTTTTAAAATTAATTTTAACGTTTAAGGATTTTAAATTTTAACATAGCTTTTGTATATATATATATATATATATATATATATATATTATTTCTAAAGTCAAGTTTAGATAGATAGATGAGAGAGAGAGAGAGAGAGAGAGAGAGAGAGAGAGAGAGAGAGAGTCAGTCACATGATACCCCCAAACTCACTGTATAGCTGAGGATAGCCTGGAACTTCTGATCCTCTGCCTCTAGCCCCCTAGGGCTGGGATTCCAGCTTGGGCAGCCAGGCCCAGCTCTAGAAGTATGTTTAGAGAAATCTTGAGTATGTTCTTGCCAATCTACTCTTGCATTAGTTTTTAAATTCATTTTTCCAGGGGTTCCTTTTTGCAAATATCAGCAAATGCATATGTATATTTGTACTTGTTTCCTAAGACACATTGCTGAGACCTACCTGGAACTCCTGATCCTCTAGCCTCTACTTTTCACATTTAGGGATTGCAGGCATGTACCACCAACCCAGTTCTAAATCCTAACCACACGAAAGTAGCATTCTATATGTAATATTTATCTATTTCCTTCTCTCACTTATTCACTTGCTGTGTCCTGGAGAGCACTCTAATTCAGCGTGGACACTCCTGTCCTCTTCCTTTCTGCAGCCTTAGAGTGTGGCATTGCACACATGCTGTATTGCACTCATCATCGGTGGGCATTTGAATGTTTTGTGAGAGTAAATAATGTCGTGGGACTTCCTTTCAGTGTGTCATTTTGAATTTTTGCTGGTGCATGCAGGGATAGATGCTATGTAGTAGGATTTTTGGCTCGATAGGTAAGTGCAAATGTAACATTCTAGGCATTTCTACAGAATAATGCTATTTTGAGTCCCTCAAAACGAGCAAGTTGTTGTTTCCCCATTAATTCATCAATAGAATATAGTCTCAAACTTTCAGATTTCTGCCCATCCAATAGAATAGAATGTAGGAGAATCTCAGTATAGTTTTATTTTTCATTGCTTTATCTCTTTTTTATTTTGTGGCACCAGGGTTTTGAGCCCAGGATCTTGTACACGCCAGACAAGTGCTCTGCTACTGAACTACATCTTTACTCTTTTCAACTTTATTTTGAAATAGAGTCTTGCTGAATTGCCTAGGCTGGCCTCACCTTGCGATCTTCCTGCCCCAGCCTCTCTAGTAGCTGGGATTACAGCATGCACAAGCATACGTGGTTTTGCACTGTTCTCTTTTAAATTTAATATTTACTCATGAGGGGAGAGAGAGCACATGTGAGACAGACAGAACAGGCACACCAGGACCTTTCGCTGCTGCAAATGAACTCCAGATGCACGTGCCACTTTGTGCATCTGGCTTTGCATGGGTACTGAGTGGAATCAAATCCAGGATAACCCAGGCAGGCAGGCTTTGCAAGCAAGTGCCTTTAATTGCTGAACCATCTCCCCAGCCCTGCATTCCTCTTATTAACAGCAACAGTGTATTTTCTCCTATGTTTTCCCAGTCTTTGCATGTACCTTAAACATATTAATACATGATAGTATTTAATCTTCCAACAACCCAATGAGGTAGGAGGTTCATATTATTATTCCCTCTTACAAGAATGAGAACATTACAGATTAGAATGGTTAAGTCATTTACCCAACATTACACAGCTAACATGTGGCTGAAGTCAAGCTGCCTGACTGTTAGGCCCTGTGAATTCTCTATGGATCTATTGGCAGGAATGAAACTTGGACCCTCTGTGTTTTGCTTTTAGTAAAGGATCCATGCACAGGTTCACGATGGAACGTCTCTGAGACAGGCTGCTTCAGAAGGCTCTGTCATGGTTAGGGTAGGGGTGAGGCTGTGGGACCTGATATGCCACCTAGCAGCACCCAGCACACTGGGACATTTTGAATCTCAATGGTGAAGGACAGCGGTGAGAGACCTGCAACCTATTTAATTCTGTTAGAGAATCAGTGAGGTGCTTGATGAAGCCATTAACTGGGGTTTGTGTCTCCATTCTATTTATAAGACTCCAGGAGGGCAAATGCTGATGGAAATTTATTGATTTCTTTCTCTGCCTCTACCGAATGGGTCAAAAACATGGTATAACGCTGTGGGTTCCAATTAAAATCACCTGTTAGCTTACAAAGGTTGGCCCTCTCCTCCCTCCCCCTTCCCCCCCATTTAAAAAGGGTTTAAAAGATTTTCATTTAATTGATTTGCTGTAAAATGCCCTTTACAATTACCCAGATAAACTAGGCGGCACCTGTGGAGTAAGAGCCAATTTGAGCTGTTTATCAAGACTTCGCCTCTGGCCACTTCTCACCCTGGGATCTTGAGTCTCTGTATTGATAGCTTGCATCTGTCAACATTGGATATTTTTAGTGGCTGCAGAAAGCTTTTAGGGAGATGGGGACGGAGGGCTGCATCTTTGAGCAGGTGAAGAAAGCATGATTTTTTTCTTTGGTTGTTTGAAATCAGAATGCCTTATTGTGCTGAAAACAAGTTCAGAAAATCAGCCATGGGCCCATTTGCCTAAAAGTATCAGAGTTGACCCATTTAACAACCAGCCAGCAGGCCTCAGGAAAGGGAGACTTGGCTGATGGACAAAACAAAGTAAAAATTGTACCTAGTTTCTCTTGGTGTCATTTTCAATGTTCCGATGGAGAAGTTGAGGAGTCTTCTTGCTGTCTGTGACTTGATGGGGCACAGGACGATGACAGGAACAAAGATAGAAGGACGTGGAGGCATTTCTTCTAGGTGGTGGGCTTTCCTGACCTTCAGTCAGTTGTAAGTTCTGGCTAAGGCCACACTCCTGCTCAAAGTGGAAGCAATGTCAGTCCCAGGTAAATAATTATGAACAAAATTAGTGCCAGAATACAAAATATATGAGGGGAGAACTCTATGTCAAGTAGGAGCTGTGATCCTGCCATTGATCATGAGAAAGCTCTCAAATCCTGAAAGAATACTCTGTAAGCTTTGAAACATTGGGAAGTTCAGTCAGAACGATGTGTGTAGCGGTTGCCTTCTCATTGCTGGGGGGAAAGTATGTGACCAGAAGCAGTTTCTGGAAGGAAAAGGTTTATTTCCAGCTTGCAGTTTTGAAGGGAAAGCATGGCAGAGCAAACAGCTGGGTGTCACAGATCCACATTTGCAGGAAGAGGTGGTAGATGGGAGCTTCATGCCACACAGGGCTGGGCTTACCTGCCCCCCCCCCTGCCCACCGTGGCACACCTTCTCTAGCAAGGCTCTACTTCTAAGGCCTCGGCAGCTGGGGAGTAAGCATGAGGCTTAGTCACAAACAAGTGAGGACACTTGACATTCAAACCACCACAATGTGTAATTCCCATTTTTTTTTTTCAGTTTTTCGAGGTAGGGTCTCACTCTAGTCCAGGCTGACCTGGAATTCACTGGAGTCTCAGGCTGGCCTTGAACTCATAGCGATTCTCCTACCTCTGCCTCCTGAGTGCTGGAATTAAAGGTGTGTGCCACCACACTGGCTAGGAGATATTTTTGTTTTGTTATTTGATAATTTTGATTATTGTTATGGTATGGAATGTCCTTCCATAAGGCTCATGTTTTGGGTGCTTGATCCCTAGCTGGGGATTGGAATATTTGAAGGAGGGACCTAGCTAGTCAAAGTAGATCACTGGGAGTGGGGCTCTGTGCTTTGCTTCTGGTCCTCCTCCACTAAAGTTCCAGTGCCATGATGCTCTGCCCTGGGGCCTGGGGCCATAATCACATATGAACCCTGTGAGACCACAGGCTAGGACAAATGAGATTTCTCCCCTTAGGTTATTGCTGTCAGGAATTCTGTTATAGCAGCACAAAAAGAACTAATGTAACTGCAAACAAGACAGAGAGCTGATGTCTTGGCTCACACTCAGGAGACTGAGGCAGGAGGACTGCCTCAAGTTTGAGCCAGCCTGGCCTACAAAGTGAGTTTCAGGCCTGCATGGGCTAAATAATAAGATCTTGTCTCACAAAACCAAAACAGAGAGAGAGAGAGAGAGAGAGAGAGAGAGAGAGAGAGAGAGAGAAAAGAGACAAGGCAGAGTCAGAGAGAGGATGGGTGACAGAACATTTCTGAAAGCTCTTGGCACACACAAGATGCACAATGGATTTCATTGTTCTACTTTGAGTTCTTGCCTGCTTCACAGACTTTTCTACTTTTGCTATCTCGACCCCATTACCCCATCATCTCCTTCACTTTTGACCTTGCCGTGAACTCTGGTTTATCCATGAGCTGCCCTTTTACCAGTGACTTGTCATAAACTCAGGTTTTTGTTTTTCTTTGTGTGTGTGTTTGCTTGAGGTCTTGAGGAATTTTGATGCTATTAACATTTTCATCTTCTTCACCAATCTTTTTTTCCCCCTTGGATCTCTAGTACCATATTCTCCTGGATTTTCTCTATCCCGTCTGGCCACTTTCTTCCCAAACTGACAAAGCAGCTTAACCCTGCTGTTTCTTCGTAGTCTTTCTCCAAGCTATTTCCTAGGTTACAGCAAGTGCCTTTAACTGCTGAGCCATCTCCCCAGCCCCATTCCCAGCACTTCTTGGGAGAAATCTCAACACAATTCCTACCAAAATCTATCTCTCTTCTTGGGAGAAATCTCAACACAATTCCTACCAAAATCTATCAATGGAGATAGTTGATATCTATAGGCCAAATGATAAGAATATAGATCCCTTTCATACATTATATATAAAATTGATCCAAGACCTAAATATAAAACCTGAACCTATAAAACTCTTAGAAGAAAACACATATAAATCTATAAGGTCAAAAGCAAATACAACAGAAGAAAACAGACATGAACATCATCAAAATTAAAACATTTTATATGTCAAAAGACATTGTCAAAAAATGAAAAGCTAGAGAGATGACTCAGTTCTTCAATGCATTTGCTTGCAAAGCCTGTTGGCCAGGGTTAAATTCCCCAGTACCTAGCATTGGCAAGAGGCTCTGGTGTGTTCATTCTCTCTTTCTCTCTCTCTCTCTCTTCCCTCATGTAAATAAATAAATAAATAAAATATTTAAAAAATAAAAAGCACAGCTGGGCATGGTGGCGCACGCCTTTAATCCCAGCACTCAGGAGGCAGAGGTAGGAGGATTGTTGTGAGTTCAAGGCCACCCTGAGACTACAGAGTGAATTCCAGGTCAGCCTGGGCTAGAGTGAGACCCTACCTCAAAAAACCAAAATAAAAAAAAAAAAAAAAAAAAAAAAAAAAAAAAAAAAAAAAAAAAAAAAAAAAAAAAAAAAAAAAAAAAAAAAAAAAAAAAAAAAAAAAAAAAAAAAAAAAAAAACAAAATAAATAAATAAATAAATAAAAAGAAGTAAAAATAAAAAGCATGGCTGGAGAGATAACTCAGCAGTTAAAGTCTGCAAAACCTAATGACCCAGGTTCAATTCTCCAGTACCCACATAAAACCAGATCCACAAAGTGCTGCACAGTGTCTGGAGTTCCTTTGCCGTGGCTGGAGGCCTTGGTGCACCCATTCTCTCTATCTCTCTCTCTCTCTGCTTAAAAATTTTTATTTTGATAGTCTATCATAACTCAGTAGAGATTTCACTTTGCCAAGAGATGCACGAGAAGAGCCCAGTGCCATCCCACTGACGACCATCAGAATGAAGTCATTCCTTATCCAGCTAGTACACGCCTTCCATGTTGGATTGCTTCTACATCAGATGACCAAATAGTCCTTTATCCCCAAAGTAGGCTTGAAATTGTGGGTTGAAGCATTCCAGGATCTGCGACCCTTGTAAGTCCCAGGTAAACCACCTGGACGGAAGCCCCCGCGGATGGTCGCCCTAGAAGAGCTGCTCAGCCTCTGCTTGACCTCTTTGCTCACTTCATCTCAGGTCTGCCATGTCTCTGTCCTCCACCATCATCTATATGGATAACCACAGAGCCACCTAGTTGACTATACTGTTCCCATGGGCCCTCTGTGAACTCTCCATCCCTGCCCTGCTGCCTTGGGACATTCTATCTCTCTCCCCCCGTCTCTGAGACAGTATCTCATTCTATAACTTAGGCTGGCCTGCTGTTGTAGGCACCTTCACATTGCTGGCAAAAAGCACACAAGCAAAAGCCGGTGGAAGAAAAGTTGCTCTTCTGGCTTACAGACTGGAGGGGCAGCTCCATGATGGCAGGGAAACCAGGACATGAGCAGAGGGGTGGACATCACCTCCTGGCCAACATCAGGTGGACAACAGCCCCAGGAGAGTGTGCCAAACACTGGCAAGGGGAAGCTGGCTATACCCCCCCCACACCCCCAACAACATACCTCCAACAAGGTTCCAATTTCCAAATTGTCACCAGTTTGGAACCAAGCATTCAGAACACAAGTTTATGGGGTTCAAATCATTACACCTTCACTGGCAAGACCTTCTGCTTCAGCCTCCTAGGTCTGGGTTTACAGGTGTGTGCCACCATATCTGACTTTTGGATATCTTTCATTTTGTCTGTCTTTGGATATTTTTCTGTCTGTCTTGGGTGTGTGTATGGTGTTGTGTCTTATGTGTTATGCATACACGTGTGTGTGTGTGTGCAGATGTGCACCAATGTTCACATGCACGTGCATTCAGAGGCCAGAGGTGCCTATTGCTCCTCCACGTGCTTCCTTGAGAAGGGGTCTGTCTCTTCCTCAACCTGGAGCTGCCATTTTTTGATTAGCAAGCCCCAGAGATTTTGCCATCTCTGGGTTACAGATGTGTGTAGGACACACCCAACTTTCTAGTGATTTCTGGGTATTTGAACTCAGGCAGATTCAGAGCCTCCCAGGCCTTCATACTTAAGCAGCAAGCGTTTTTAATTGCAGTCATCTCCCTAAACACATTTGTTTTTTTAGTGCTCTGGGAAGAAAGTGGCACAAAGTCCTGAGCTCAGCCTAATCCACATCCATGAACTTCCCTCTGCTTTGGCCCCGTGTACTTTAATGCCATCTTCATCCCAGAGGGTTTCTATGCCAACTTCCCAGCTTCACCTCTAGCAAACATCTCTTTTCCTCGCCACTTGTAGCAGAGACCACCAGGTGGCGCTCCAGAGTCCACCTTGGCTCCATTTAAAAAAATGAAATGCTTTGAGTTAGTTTGACTTTAGGAAGCTGTTCCCTTCCTGAGAAGTCAAGAGACAGTCTAGTTTCATCTTCTTTTTTTAAAAAATATTTTATTTATTTATGAGAGAGAGAGAGAGAGAGAGAGAGAGAGAGAGAGAGAGAGAGAGAGAGAGAGAGGCGCAGACAGAGAATATGGGCGCACCAGGGCCTCCAAAAGCCACTGCAAGTGAACTCCAGACACATGCGCCCTCTTGTGCATCTGGCTGTATATGGGCACTGGGGAATTGAACTCTGGTCCTTCTGCTTTGCAGGCAAATGCCTTAATTGCTAAGCCATCTCTTCAGCCCTAGTTTCATTTTCAACTTAGCTAAGTCGTTCCATTTATGTCTTCAGCCAGCAGACAAAGGAAGCACACGTTAGCATCTGACCTCTTCAACTGGAAATCTTGGCTATTTCCTTTCCTTAATATTTATTTGAGAGGGAGAGAAAAAGAGAGAAAACGAATGGGCGCACTAGGGCCACCTGCCATTGTAAACAAACTCCAGATGCACGCGCCACCTTGTGCATCTGACTTCATGTGGGTACTGGGCGATCAAGCCCAGGCTGTCAGGCTTCACTAGCAAGCCTGCTGACCTACTCTCCAGCTCTTGCTTCTCTTTGTCATTATGAAAAACACAGGCTTACGACCTTGTTCCCACTCCTTGTTCTGTCAGCCCCCCTACAAAGGAAGCTTCCACAGGACATCAGGGGATTGGGACTAGGTAGAAAGCCCACCACAATGCTTGGGGGTTCTTTTTTAAATATTTTATTTATTCATTTTCAAGCAGAGAGAGAGAGAGAGAGAGAGAGAGAGAGAGAGAGAGAGAGAGAGAGAGAGAGAGAGAGTGTACCAGGGCCACCACCTTGTGGGTCTCGCTTATGTGGGTCCTGGGGAATTAAACCCGGGGCCTTGGGCACTGGAGGCCAGTGCCTTAACCGCTGAGCCATCTCTCCAGCCCCTGCTTGGGGGTTCTTTAGCTTTCTTGGGATGTGTTTTTTTCTACAAGTAAAATGAAGGGAATGAGCCCCATGGTCTCAACACACCCCTTCAGACTCTAAGTCTATGAAGATGTGGAGAGCATCACACAGATACTGGTTTCAGACAGCAGGAAGTTATATTGAGGGATGAGAGTTGAAATGAGTATTCCACCCTACTAAGTGCATTTAAGTTTAAGATTTTTTTTCTTTATTAAGCAGAGAGATACAGAGAGAGAGACAGAGACAGAGACAGAGAGACAGAGAGTGCACCAGGGCCACCACCTTGTGGGTATGGCTTATGTGGGTCCTGGGGAATCGAACTTGGGGCCTTAGGCACTGGAGGCAAGTGCCTTAACCTCTGAGCCATCTCTCCAGCCCTAAGATTTATTTATTTTAAATTAAGTAGACCAGACACGTCCAGAGGAGCTTGCGGTTCTTGGCTTAGAGAATCCACTACTAAAGGCTTGTGCTATGTCTGAGGTCCTGGGACTGCTTTCTGGTTTCTGCACACTCTTGAATTCAAGTGTGCTGCTGTTGTGTGATGGCCTGAGGTGATCATCTTAATACCTCTTCCTCTCCTGGCATGGTGGTGCACACCTTGAATCCCAGCACTCGGGAGGTGGGAGAATCACTGTGAGTTCCAGGTCAGCCTGGGCTAGAGTGAGACTCTACCTTGAAGAATATCCCCCCTCCCCCCCAAAAAAAAAAACCCAAAGCAAAACAACAACAAAATCACCCTCTTTCTCCTCTTTGTCTTCTTTTCAGATCACTCATTTCCCCCTTTTCCTTTTCTTTTTAACTTGATGGACTGTTGAGTCTTTCAACATGTCCTTTCCACCTTCTGACCTTGGCAGCTTGGTCCTGTCTGTGGTGACTCCGCAGGGGTGCTGCTCTCCTCCTCCTCGCACCCCTGCCTCGTGAGCTCTCTTCTGAGTGCTCCTTTTCTTTTGAACCTGACAGATTCATTTCATTCAAGGTCACATTCATTTGTACAGCATCACCAGGGTTCGGTATGGACATGACCAGGCGGAGCAGATGCCATGTTCCCTTTGCCTGGGCCGTCTGTGGGAAGTGGTCTGATGGTGTCTAATAGTGGACCTCTCTGGAGCCCAGCTGTCTGAAGTGCTTTGGAGATAGGCTTAGAGCCGATGAGCCATAGGCCCCAAGTTCCTCTCCACCCTCACTCCCGCCATCGGCAGCTCTGCAGACACAAAGAATCCAGGCAGTCCCAGGAGGATGCTGGGTGAAAAACCACCATGGACCCCCCTGCCTCCTAGACAGCTTGCAAGAAAGGGCCCCAATGTGGGCAAGGGAGCAGAGGTTTTTGTTGTTGTTTTGAGACACAGTTTTATGTAGCTCAGATGGGCTTAACTCACATTCTCCTGCCTCAGTTTTCCCCACTTGGTGTTGCACCATTTCTTCCTGCAAAATTCATTCAAATGCCACTTCAAGAGATTTCCTTTCAATTTTCTGCTAGTTTAATATTTTTTCCTCTTTCTCTCTGAGTTCCAAAATGTCCCTCTTATTGCTTTTCCTACTGACCTCGGATTATTCATATGCTGAGCATCCATCCCTCCCTACTTAATTGGTTTTAATGCCTTCTCTGAGGTGGACATAATTTTAGGCACTCAGTTGCATCAACTCAATAGATGTTTGATGAATTATTGATACTCAATAGATGTCTGGTGAACTAATGATACTCAATAGGTGTTTGGTGAACTATTGATACTCAATAGATGTCTGGTGAACTAATGATATTCAATAAGTGTTTAGTGAACTAATGATAGGCAGTGATCAGCCTGAGTAGTGGGGATGAAAAATGTACAATGACAAGTGTAACTGAAGACAGGAGTGACATGGAGATGACATTAGAACCACTAGGAATTCACCTGCCTTAAAGCCAACCACTTAATGAATTAGCT
>PVHP010014299.1:0-39440 GCA_004024765.1 Zapus hudsonius | reverse complement strand
TTTTTTTTTTTTTTTTTTTTTTACAAGCAGCCAGGCAGGGGTTTACTAAGAAATTTAAGAATAATAGCATAATGTCCTTTACATACTAGGGCAAGGAGAACCTGGCTGAATACTAGGCTATCCATGGTCCCCTGTCACAAGGACTGATCCAGACGACCCACGGAGGAGGATATCCAGCTGGTTGGGGAGGGGGGAGGGGGAGCATCGGGGAATTGGGGAATAACAACTTGTTGTTTGCCCACTAAATAATGTAACTCATTATGGACAATAAAAAATGAGAAAAAAAGAATAATAGCATAATGTCCTTTAAAATCAATGTCTTGTGTGTGTCTTTTCACAAAATAATTTTAATGGTAACATTATATGCTAAGACAAGTAAACATTAAGGTAAGCATTAAATTAAGCAACTTCAAAACCTAACTCCAGGAAACATACATGAAATTATTATTTTTTTTTCTTAGCCCATTCCCATCCTTTTAAATTTACCTTAATTTCTTATTCCCCCTCCCACCAAGAAGTACTTCCTCCTTGGATGGAAGAAAAGGCCTTGCAGTTGTGAGTCATCCTATTTAACTCAGCTCACTGTGGGGTTGGTTGGTCACCTATTCCGGACCTGGAATTCCAATAATACAGAAAGCAGTCAGGTTGGAGAAGTGCTGAATTCTTCCCTTGATCTTGGGGTCTTGGTTTATAGTCTTTAAATTTGTTATCATCAGTGGTCAGCAATGGCTCAGCTTATCCTGTGCAAGGTCAGCATTTCCTTACAGTACTCGCATCTTTGGATCTGCTGGAATGACTGAATGCCATAGCAGAAAGATGGGTTTACTTCATCTCTTCATAGGCTTCCTTGGTTTGTTTAAGGAAATATATTTCAGACTCATTCTCCCCACCCCACAAGACTTGAGAACACTTTACGTGTAATCCTTTAGATGTTGGAGCCAGCAACTGTGAGCTGCATTGTCATGTCTATTCCTACTTGTCTAATTACTGCTGGAGGAGGAGATTCTGTGTGGTCAGTGGGCTGGATGGTGAGAGCTTATGTAGAGTTTATGTGGAATTGCTGCTCAGGATGACTGGAGGGATGGGTGCTGGAAAGGTTTGAAAAGAGATTGGCAGTGAACTTGATACTCTCTTAAACTCTTTTCTTCTCTCCTCTCTCCCTTTTCTCTCCTCCCTTTCCCTCACCTCCCCACCCTTCTCTCCTGTCTTTGAGTGTTCCTCTGTCCTTGCCTTTTGCTGATGACTTACTGTTGGGCTGTGTTCTGTTTCTTCTAGGGAAGGTTACCTAAGTTGGCTTTTAACTGGTGATTGCATTAGAAGAAATTGTTTTCCACTTTTTAACTTTTTAAATTTCAAAGAAAGATCTCTGCAAACAGAAGTGTTAGAAACCTTACTCATCACTTAATAGCAGAGCCATGCTTTATTAGAGTAAAATATGTCACCCATAAATCATAAATGCACAGGGTTTTAAACTTTTGGGATTTTTTTGTTTTGTTTGCAAAACTCAATCTGCAGTGATTTTTTTTGTATCCAAAGGCTTGATGTATTTAAGTGGATATCAAAAATTACTTTCAATCAAAATGTTAAAAATAATATGTTCTTTATCTTAATGAATGTTGATAATATTGTTCTCTAAGTACTTTCCTAATGAAAAATGCATGATAGACAAGGGTCTAGGCACTAGCCATGGGAACACCATCACTATTGTGACAGAATGGAATGGGGACATTTTCTCCCTGAATAAGGAAAGTGTATTTGCTTGTCATGGTAAAGGCTTTGTGAAACAGATTACTTGCATCTCTTGAGTTTACGTGGCTTTATTCCGCAATGATTTGCTGTAATAATCTCACCTTGGCTCTTTCACAGCAAAGGCATCACTCAGACCAGGGCTTTCCACCTGTGTGTGTCCCGGCAGCTTTTGATGAACGCTCCAGAGGATTAGGCCTATCAGGAACTTTGAAGAAGAGATCCCTGCATTGTGTCACACCTGCCTGTCACTGTCCATGCCTCTAGAGCTTGTCCTAATCTGGGCCCAAGAGGAAAGTGCCATTGACTGAATGGCCAGCATCAATTTGAACAGTGCCTAATTTTTCTTACAAAACTGCCAATTCCTGGAGAATCCAGCCCTGTCTTATTTAGAGGATTTGAAAGGATCTTAGTACCAAGTGGCATTGTTGCCGCTTAATTTTAATTACGTTTCCCAACAGGAGGCCTGAACTCCTGATGAAGCACTTGTTGAAGTACATGGGAAAGGAGAAACCTTAAGAAGTTGTTGGTACTATTAAAAAAAAAAATCTAACATGGTGAAAGTAATAAATGGGCAACAAAGGAAATGATGTTAATGAGGTATATTTCATTAATCAGTCTGGTTTTTGATGGCTCCTTCAGATAATACTGAAGTCCCCCCCCCCCTTTCTTTGTGTCACTTTCTAAGGCAGAAGTCACTGCTTGACAGGATCCACTCTCATAAGGGAAGGTGGTTGTTTTGGTGTGTACTGGTAATCTCCTTGTTTTCTTTTTCTGTCTTCAGAAACTGCTTGTAGTAGCAGGCATTGAGCATAGCTGGAGGAGAGAGTGACGCCAGTTATAGGTCAGTAGAGGCTTAAGGTAACTGGCATAATCCTGTCAGAGCCAGATAAGAAGGAACTTTGACAATAAGAATTGAAAAGAAGCTTTGGAATTGTTACTGTAAGAATGGCCTGGATTGTTTTTCAATATCTATCATATATAATAGCCATTTTAAGCCCTTAAAACCTGCCAAAAAGCATATTTTTTAGGGCAAGGAAAGTTATTTTAGTAAATCATGCATATCACATGTGTTAGTTCACATGTGATATGCATGATTTAATAATAATTTAATATGTACTCCAGAAATTCTACTATATGTTATATCTTTACAAAATACATTTCAAATATTTACTTAAAAAATTTAATTTTGAGGTTAAACATATCAGAACAATATTTGCAATAACCTATATGTAAGAAGTACTAGGTACCACCGACATATTAGCATTCTGTGGGGGAGTCCTGCCAAAGATCGTATCAAGTACTACATAAAGTATCTGAAGTTTACCCAAAATCATACAGTTATGACTTGAACCCAGGATTATTGTCCCTAGCCATCATGCTGTACTGTTGATCTCTTTAAGAATATTTTTGTTGTTGACTGCACAGAAAGAAGATTTGAACCAAGATTAGAATGGTGTTCCTGCCTTCACTGGAAAATTATTTCAAGTGGGTAGGCAGATGGATAAATAGGATTGAAATTTTACTAGAATCAGGAAGTATTCAGGAGACTTTTAAGTGTTTTTGATTTTTATACTATATTCTTTTTGCTATTTCATTTGTTTAAAATCACAAGGCAATGGGCTGGGGAGGTGGCTCAGCCATTAAAGGCATTTGCAAGGCCTGCTGGCCCAGGTTCAGTTCCCTAGTACCCATGTAAAGCCAGATTCAAAAAGTGGCATGTGCATCTGGAGTTCATTTGCAATGGCAAGAGACCCTCGAGTTCCACCCCCACAGTCTCTATCACACACACAAATAAATAAAATAGTTTTAAAATTAAAAAAAAATAAGAAGACAAGTTTATTGAACCATGAAGTGAGTTGTTTTACATGCCATAGGCATTGTGCTTAAAATAATACTTCCTCTGAGGAGAGGGTAAGCTATCTTCAGGCTTTCTTAAAGTGGGGAGTAGAAAGTTAGGGATATGTTGCCTGATTTTATTGTAGATTTTAGCAGTGTGCACCAAACCCCTGCAAGAAAATCACTGGTCACAGGAACATTCTTACACAACTCTTGAAGCTCATGATGCTTAGATAAGTTAGTATTAGCAAGAAGACTTTAGGAATCAGTATCTTTTCCAGTAGTGGACTAGTAGAGTCTCCTTTTGGGAAGAGGTCAATGTTAAATATTCATCATTTGCTTTGTTTGCTGAATACTGTAGTTCATCAGTTTCTCGTTATAGATTGTGGATGATGGGTGGATGAATAGTTGTTGGTATTACGAGAAGCAACTATTTTCTCTTAAATGTTAAGATATGTGAAGAGTTGGGATATATCATCTTAAGATTCACTTCAGCTTGAAGGTGGTATGATTGTGCCAGCAAAGAACATGAATCTCACCAGTGGCCTGCATACCCATGATTGAGCTGCGTGAAGGTCTTGGAAATGGGTCTAATAGAAGCAAAGCCCATGAAAGCCCCTGGTGCTCTCTAATGTGGCATCTGAGGGAAGGACATCATTCCAGCTTCACTCCAGAGTTCAGGTCTTTAGAAGCTAAGGACCTCTGGCAACAGACAGATGCTTTCTGCAAACAATGAAGTGAGCCAATAGGGCAACTTTTCCTAAAGCAAACTATAGAAACATTGAGGTGTATTTTTCCAGAAATGCTGTCTTCATCCTGACTTTATTATGTTTTAGTAATGTTATTTCCTTATAAACATTTCCCTGACCTCTGTTTAGCTCTCCTTTTAAAAAAGCAGCTTGATGCCTCCTTTCATTTGTTCATTTATTCATTCAATAAATATTTATTACTATGTGATAGGCCCTATTTTGAGTACTGAGAATTCAGTAAACAAAACAGACAAACACTCCTGCCCTAATGAAGTTTATATTACAGGAGTAATTGTAAATAAACATATAAGTAAAGTACATGTCATGTTGGTGATAAAGGTTATAGAGAAATACAAGGCAGAGAATATGATGCATAGAGCGTTTGGGACAGTCATAAGTTTAAATAGAGTGGCCAGTCAAATCCTCACTGAGAAGATGGCATGTGTGCATATCTCAGGGAAAAACATTGCAGGTAGAGGGAACAAGGGTCCCTGAGGTACAAGTTCACAGGCTGAAGCATAATGGCCAAGAGACAATGGGAAGTTTGAACAGAGATGGGACCTAATCTGCTACATTTTAAAAGAATGATTTTGGCTGTGTTTGAGAGTAGCAAATATAGATATAGGGAGACTTTCTGTGAGGCCAAGGTGAGGTGAACCAAAGTATGGCTTAGAGATGAGCAAGGGAGTGCTAAAACCAACTGTTTATTCCCCTCCAAATTTTTAGGTAGTAACTTAATCCCTAATGTGATGATAGCATTTGGTGTGGGCTTGTGGGCCAAATTTTATAAAAATAAATTTCATTTTTAAATACTTAAATTATTTTTTTAAAAGTGTGTGTGTGTGTGTGTGTGTGTGTGAGTGAGTGAGTGAGAGAGAGAGAGAGAGAGAGAGAGAGAGAGAGAGAGAGAGAGAGAGAAGAGCGAGCAAGTGCATGCCAGGGCCTCTAGCCACTAAGAATAAACTCCAGATGTATGTACCACTTTGTGCATAGTACTGGGGAATTGAAAATGCTTTCTTAGGCTTTGCAGGCAAGTACCTTAACTGCTGAGCCATCTCTCCAGCCAGTCTAGCCTAATTAGCGCAGAAGAAACAGCTGAAATTAGTCTCAGAATAAATTTAGATTGCTTGGTGCATCGTCCATTATCTCTTCCAGTTAAAATTATGTTTCCCACCTTCTTTTTGTCTTCAGGCAAAGGATTAGAGAGATTTCCAGTTACTTTTCAGTCATACTATAAGTAATTAAAAAAATTTTAAGATGGTCTTGGGTGACACAGAATTTTTTTTCCTATACCTAATTAATATTGTAATTTAGTCTGTTTTTAGCAAGAAGTTACCTGATTGATTTTAAGCCCCTGGAGTTAAGACAAGGGGAATAGAACCTTTGACCACTAATTTAAAGTTGAAGAACCATAACCTGATCATAAGTGGAGATCCCACACCTAAGCTAGGCAGCTGCTATGGTGGGAAGTGAGGTGGGATCTTCAAGGGGCTGTGACTTGATTAGATATAGTTTCCAAAGTAATAGAAAGGGGCTTCCCAGACTTGTAGATTTCTTTTTTTTTCCCCTTTATTGTCCATAATTAGATACATTGAATGAGCCAATAATGAGTTGGTATCCTCGTTTCCCCAATTTCCCTCTTCCCTATCCCTAATGGGTTGGATGTATATCCTTCTCTGTGGGCAGTCTGGATCAGTCCATGTGGTAGGGGATTATGGACAGCCTAGGGATCAACTCTGTTCCACCCCCCCCTTTGTATGTTGTTACTGAGGGTGGCAATATCTATGAATATTCTCCCCTACCATGGCTCTTACAGTCTTTCCGCCCCTTCTTCCACTCAGTTCCCTGAGTCATGGTGGGTGAGTTTTAAGGCTGCTTTATTGTTGAGGTCGTAGGGGGTCTCTGTACTTCCGCTTTAGGTTGTGTTGAAAACGTTGGTGTGTTTGTCTGGCTTATCCTATTTTGACTGACTGGTTGTGGTTGTGGGTCTCTTGTTTATCACATCATTCTCTGCGGGGTTCTATCTGGATCCTTCATGTAAGATTTGGTGTGGCCTCATCTCTTGCCTGGATGTCAGCTATCGGCCTGCTCATGAAAGTCTATGAAACCAATGTCAGAAAGTCCTGCCATTTCTCTGTGTATGCTTCTATAACTAAATGGAAAATGAAATACTTGAGAGAACAATAAAAAATATTAAAACAGTAAACCCTTATTGATCATGGTAGTTTTTACCATTTTTGTCTTATGTGGTAACCAGAAACTAGCTAGTCCTGCTAAAGAAGCGCAATATGTGTTACCAAATGAAAACTTCAGAGGGCAAGTTCAGCTGGTTATGGCTTGCCTGGGAGAGGACAGGGAAGTCCATGCTGGGTAGTACAAAAGGACATACTTCTGGGTTTTCGGAAAAAAAATTTTTTTTGAGGTAGGGTCTCACTCTAGCCCAGGCTAGCTTTGAACTCTGGATTTTCCTGCCTCAACCTCTCAAATGCTAGGATTCCAGGCAGGAACCACCACACTCAGCTAAAAGGACAATTTTTTTTTTGCATTTGTGTGTGTGGTGTATGTACATGTGTGTATGCATATTTGCATATGTGTGGGCACATGCATGTGGAGGTCACAGTTTGAAGTTAGGTGTTTCCACCGTAATTAATGAGGGTCTCTCATTGAACCCTGTGCTCACTGATGTGGTTAGCATAGTTAACCAGTTTGCCCCTAGATCGCCTGTCTCAGCTGGGATTAAGACATGTCACTGTGCCTAGCATTTACATGGGGGCTGAGGATCCACACTTAGGTCTCAAGCTTGTATAGCGAGTTCTTTGTCAACTTCTCAAAGACAAGTTTTGGCATTAGATGTAGAATGCTGCTGGCCTTCAAGTTCAAAATCTTTTTTTTTTTTTGTTTTTTTGAGGTAGGGTCTCGCTCTAGTCCAGGCTGACCTGGAATTCACTATGTGGTCTAAGAGTGGCCTTGAACTCACGGCAATCCTCCTACCTCTGCCTCCCGAATGCTGGGATTAAAGGCATGCGCCACCACGCCCGGCAAGTTCAAAATCTTTAGCTTTTTCATTTCCTTAATGTGTAGAATTGGTATAAATATTTTTCAAGTTTCTTTGAAAATAATGAGATGACATTATAAAAATTCCATATGCAAGTAGCAGTTTGTAGTATTAACTTTCATAGCATATTCTGATTATAGTTGATCAGTGAATAAATGTTTTCTGCTTACTTATATCCTGCATTTCCATACCCCTTGTGAGAAAGGAAGATGCAAGCGGCAAGCCTAAAATGAGCACAGGAATATATAAAAGAAACAGTCCACTTACTAAGTTGACTAGGAGTCAGTGTTTGACCAGAACAAACTAGTCTTTAAGCATTATGGGTAATTGAAGTTTTGAAGTTAGGACTGTCATCAGACAGGTTCAGATAGTAGTGATAAAGAATCATTTATACTCTACATTGTTTAAATAGTATAGAATTAATTTTATTATTTTTTTAGTGTATCCCATTGTTAATCAGTAGCATCTGTTTATTTTTAAATTTGTATGAAATACTTAAGGAAAAAATATCAGTTTCATACTTTTCATCTTTTCTGAGATATGATGCAAATGCTTTGTATTCTATTTCTTGAAAAGTTTTTGTCAGGGGGTTTACTGCACTTTGGAATTTAAATGTGTTTTACATCTACTTTGGAAGGTTAGGTTACAGTGCAATAGATTGTTCTAATGATTATAACTTGTGTAGTAATTGAAACCAAGGAACTTTTCTAAATGGAAGAAAAACAGTCACTTGGTGACTTAAGTTTAATATTGTAATGCAAGTGGTGTTTTTCTCTTATTCACCTTTAATATTAGCTCATATTTGTAAATAGACTGGGGTCTTTTTGTGACATTCGCTATATAATATGTTTGAGTCTGTTCAAGAGGAGGGAGTTTTCAATCACATATTTCTGATTTGCTGTGCATTTTGAGAAAACTTTAAAATGTGGAGAGTGATGATAATTCTGAGTAGATGATTATTAAATTAGATATAAACCTTTCAAAGCTTTATACTCATCAATGTGTAAGAGGCCTTGTCTCTGGCAATATTTTTAGAAATCAGTCATATTTGAAAATCCATTTCTTTGCCAACAACATCTGGTTATACTTTACATACTTTGAAAGTATTTTTGAATTGCAGAAAGGTAAACCATATGAAATGAATTATTCTTACCTAATGGAAAGTTGTTTTACAGTTTAGTTGAACTTTAACAAGCTTAACATAACTAAAGGCATAATTGTCCACATACATATATCACTACACTTTAGAGGTAATAGATTCTTAGTTATCAGATTTTTAAAAAATTGTCAAAACTTTAAAATTATTTTAGTAGACCCCTCTGAAGGAGGTTTTATTTACTAAAAGTTCTTTTAAGTTTATAGAATTTTTTTAACAGGTGCATATGTGTGGATCCAAACTCAAGTCCTTATGCTTGTGTGGCAAGCACTTATTGAGCCATTTCTCCAGCCCCGGTTTAGAGAATTTTCAAGGTGTACATCTGAGTGGCCTATATTTCACTGATAAGCAATCAAGAAATGGTTTTGACAATGGAATTCTACTCCGCAGCAAGGAAAAATGAAATAATGAAATTCACAGGAAAATGAGGGGTCTTGAAAAATACCATCCTAAATAAAGTCACACAGACTAAGAAAGTCAAACGATGCATGTCTTCTCTCATATGTGGCTCCTAAACTGGACCAGCAGATTAGGAATATGGGCATACAACTAGACTGAGACCAGAAAAATGAGGAACCAGGGAGGGAGGAGGGACGAGGTGACCAGACAAACCAGTAGAGGAAAAGAATAACATGATGGGAGGGGGTTCAGGGCAAGGAAGGGTGAGGAGGGGAACTACACAAAGGGAAAGACTAAAGCTGTCATCACAATAGCAACCTTCTTCCTACAAACCTGTATGCAAGCTAGAACCTCCAAGTAAGGGAGGTAGATGGACCAAACCAAACTGCCCAGTAGAAGGTGGAAAAGGTTAATTCTTAAACCATGGACTCTAGCTTAGGGATCCCAGGGCCAAATCTGAGTTAACCCCCACAAGTGAGCAGTTGGCCAGGGTGATCTTTGTAATTCCTCACAAAAATGCAGGTCTTTGCCAAGCACTTTGTTACTAGGCAGAGCTAAAAGGTAAGACTGTTGCTGAAGACACCACAGACTGCCATCCTAGAATACCCAGAGTTAACATGGGAACTGAGAAGGGAGATAAAGTCCTTGCCTAACAAACCCCCATGGTGCTGAAAAGGAATATTGGAAATACTGGGTGACAATGGCCACCAAGAGCATGAATAAGCAGGAGGACCTGCAAGCCACCAGCCAGATAAGAACTATGCACATGTGTAATAGTGGCATACAGCCTTTGTGGGTAACCAACTGCCCTCTAATGGACATGAAACCTGATCAGTGGGAAACAGCTCATAACTGGTACTGGGAACGAAGTCCGCATACTATGGTCAGGACAGTCACAATGCCCAGAAAGAAGCCCCCAGCATTCCCAGTTCCAGTAGGTAGCCTCATCAAAATGTCTCTCAATCGCCTAGGCACGTCCCCTTTAGTCAAAGCTTCTCTCACCCTTGGTCAGAGAATCTGTTTTATCTTACAGATGGTGACAATACTGGAGAGATACAAGATCCATCAACGTGTGCAGTATCACCGTGTAGTAGTGGTTTGATTCAGGTGTCCCCCATAAACAATGTGTTCTGAATGCTTGATCCCCAGCTGATAGCAGTTTTGGAATTGGAACCTTGTTGGAGGTTGTTGGGGGTTATAGCTGTCCTCTCTTTGTCAGTGTTTGGCACACCTTCCTGCCACTGTTTGCAGTGCTGTGATGGAGGTGGTGTCTACCCTCTGCTCATGCTGTAACTTTCCTTGCCATCATGGAGCGCTCTCTCAAGTCTGTAAGCCAAAATAAACTCATTCCTCCCACCAGCTGCCTTTGGTCAGGTTCTTTCTGCACAGAAATGTGAAAACAACATGCCTCTAACACATTTACCAGGGTCCAGAAGAAAGTGAAGAGGAAGCAGCAATATGAATTTAGCCCTCAATGCTAGCCTGACATCCACAGCCAGGAAAACAGCATCAAATACTGTAGGGAACTGTTGCAGTCAGCTTTCTAGTTGATGCGCAGAAAGAACCCAAACAAAAGCAGCTTGTGGAGGAATGGGTTTATTAGGCTTACGGACTCGGGGAAACTCCATCCTGGCAAGGAAAACGATGGCATGAGCAGAGGGGTGGACATCACCTCCACCACAGTACTGAAAACAATGGCAGGAAGGTGTGCCAAACACTGGCAAGGGGAAGCTGGCTTATAATTCCCATAAGCCCACCCCAAATAACATAGCTTCAGTGAGGTTGTAAAACCCAAACTGCCATCAGCTGAGGATCCATCATTCAGAACACATTCATTTGTTTGTGGGGGACACCTGGATCAAACCATGACAGTCCACCCCTGGCCCCCACAAACTAATAATCATACATGATGTAAATACAATGTGTTCAGCTCAACTCCTAAGTCCCCACAGCTTTCAACTGAGCCACAATACCAAAAAATAAACCCGTTAATGGCACAGAACATTCACACTGCAAAACAAGAGGCATGGCAAAAACAGATTGAACCAATACAAAATTTAAAATAAGCAGGGCAGCATCAATCTCTAACTCCAAGTTCAATAATTCTAATCAGTCTCTTGGAGATTTAACCCTAACCCTAACCCTCCAGCTCGGCTACTCAGTCCAGGAAACTTCTGGTGCTGGAAGCTCTCTTTGGCAGCCATCCATAGTCCTGGAATTCATTGGGTCTCCATTGCAATCCACAGTTCATCTTCATGGCTCCATCTGTCCCCAAGCAGGCAATCTAGCACATCTTCTTTAAACTGCTGATGGCCATTTTTCAAAAACAAAACTTTAAATCCAATGAGCCTCTCTTCTTGCATTTGCTCTACTCCACAGAACCAGGTAGGCTACCAACTTGTTAGTCCAGGGAGGAACAAAGCATTCAGGCCCCTTCAAAGCATCCACATTCTTCCTGTTCCAATGCAGGTCACCTGGCCCAATCTCACTGATTGTCATCTCTCAATTGCAGGCGAACGGGCAGCAGTTTCGGTCCAAAGATTTCATTTCTTTCTGTGCTATCTCCATCTGCTCACACCAGTCCATCTTTACATAAACCAACCCTGCAAAGGTTCTCAGGACACAGACAGGCAGAACGCAGCAAGTCTCTCACACAAACTGCTTCTGGCACAGTCCTGACAAAGTTCTTTCTCACCCTCGTAAACCAAGCCTCACAGTCCATAGTTCTCATTACATTCAGGTCTTTCAAGTCTGATAGAATGGTCCATCAAGCTGTATTCACAGCACTGCAAGGTGTCTCTAAGGCCCGAGATTTCAAATCCTTCCACATTCCTCCTGCAGATCATTTCCAAAAGGCCACGCCACAAGATCAGGATTCTAGCAGCAACAGACCACCCACATCCTGGTACCAACTTCTGTATTAGTCAGGGTTCTCTAGAGGAAACATAATTGATAGAACGGATTGTAGTAAAAGAGAATTTATTGGGGTAGTTTACAACAGTCCAACCATAGCAGTCTGCAGGCCCACGGGTGAAGAAACCAGTAGCTGTTCAGTCTACGTGGCTGGATGCCTCAGCAGTCCTAATCCAGCCCTGAAGGTCTGATGTCTCCTTGGGGAGCATCTGCTCTTCAGTCCACGATGTGAGGCTGAGGAAACTGGGTTCCAATGTCCAAGAAGGGTAGGAGAGCAGGATGCAAGTGCGAGTCATGAAAAAGCACCAGCAGCCAGGGAAGGAAGGAAGAAGAGCTTCCCTTCCCCTCAAGCTTCCTTGTATCTAGTCTTCTTCTGGAAGGCCCACCCACTTGGGGAGAAGGGCTCACTGGAGAAGGGACCTCTTCCCATCTCCAATATCCCAAAAGGATTTTGTCAATCCTTTCTGCAGGCAAACTCAAAGACCCACCCAAGATTACTGTGGATTATTACACAGGTCAAATTGACAATAAACTTAACCATCACAGGAACCAAAACATCACAACAAAAATACAGAGGCCTCAGAGAAGTCAATAATAACTGATAACATACCTGTCAAGGCTCAGGGACTTTTGTGGAAGAGGGGGCAGGAAGAATGTAAGAGCCACAGACAGGTAGAAACACACTGAGACACAGCTTCCCCACAGTGAACACCAATAATTCTATTGAAGAGGGTCCTCAGGGAAAGAGGGGGACATAACGCAACCTGTGTTAATTTAAAAAATAGGGTATTGATTGATGTAGCATCCCACACCAATTTCTCCAGCTCTAGGAGATGTTATTACACACTTATGGATATGCTTGTCATAGCTGTGTGGATTTTTGATATGTCAGAGTCTTTCTATTGTACTACTCTGGACAATTAGATTTCTTTGCAACAGAAAAGGCTATGAGATTTTAAATTTCAAGGATCCAGTCTAACGTGTTTGAGACAGAGATTAAGTAGAAGAGATTCTTTGGACTTGGTCCAGGCTTGGTGCCAAAATTCCATAGCTCCACTGTCCATAATGGCAGCCACTAGCTACATGTGGGTATTGACTGAAATGTACTGTAATTGTACAGTACACAGTGTAGTTTGAATAAAATACAACACAACGTAAAATGACTCAGTTTTTATATTGATTACATATTGAAATCTTTTTGACGTTTCATTAAACAAAATGTTAATTTTAAAAGAGTTAGGTGTGGCGACTTATACCTTTAATCCCAGCACTTGGGAAGCTGAGGTAAGAGGATCACAGTGAGTATGAGGCCAACCTGGGCTACTGAGTGAATTCCAGTTAGTCTTGAATAGAGCAAGACCCTGCTGCTGCAACAACAGCAAAACAACAGAAAAAGTTAAAATTAAGCTATTGCTTTTTACTTGTTTTGAGAACGGGACTCATTGCAAAGTCCAAGGTGGTCTTGAACTGATAATCCTTCTGCCTTAGTCTCCGAGATGCTGGGATTGAAGGCATGAACCACTGCAGCTGGTCTTTTTTACTGTTGCAAGGCTGCTAGGAAGAAATTTAGAAGCATGTATATGGTTTGCACTTGTGGCTCACATATTTGCATCGAGCAGTGCTGTTATAAAGGAAAGAGTGTATGTTATATTTGCACTGTTGGGAGCTTGCAAAAATCTGGGAAATGCTCCCTTGGGATCCTTCAGCTACAAGTACTCCAGCCGACTTGGCTGGGCCAGCTGGTATTACATGTGCTGTTTTGAGAACTATGGCCTACAAACAGCCATTACCTTTCCTCCTCTGTCTGACTTTCCCAGTGGTTAAAGTTAAAAACAGAAAAAGGTTGTTTTACCCATATCTCTAATGTTTACTTGCTAACTCAGCTACTATTTGAAGACAGGTGACAAAAGGTAAGTTTATAGCTGCTATCCTTTGGACGCCTGCCATGTGCCAGGTACTGTGCCAGATTTCTTATATCAGTTCTGCAAGACTTACAAAATGAAGAAACGAAAACAAATGCTTGTCTTTGTCCTGGGTCAGCTAGGAAGTACCAGAATTAGGATTCTAACCCAAATCTTGCCTTATTATATAGGACCAGTGTTCTCAATGGAAAAATTATGTCCTCACATATTTTTAATTTCTTAAGTGTGTTGTTTATACTATAAAGCAGAATATTATATAGAAACTCTCTTACCAAAAGGTGTTGACTGATTGCCACTTGGGATCCTTGAGTTGTTTTCCTGTGTCTTTTTTTTTTTGTTTTTTTGAGGTAGGGGGTCTCGCTTTGGCCCAGGCTGACCTGGAATTCACTATGTAGTCTCAGGGTGGCCTTGAACTCACAGTGATCCTCCTACCTCTGCCTCCCGAGTGCTGGGATTAAAGGCGTGCGCCACCACGCCTGGCACTCCTGTGTCTTGGTATATGACATTAGTGCCTCTCACTACAGGCCACCCTCAGACCTCCACTTGCTACCTGGTGATTTGTTCAAACATTAATGAAAAGACTTAAGTTTTCTTTTTAAAGAAATTTAATTGAGTGGGGCGTGGTGGCGCACGCCTTTAATCCCAGCACTCGGGAGGCAGAGGTAGGAGGATCACCATGAGTTCAAGGCCACCCTGAGACTACATAGTGAATTCCAGGTCAGCCTGGGCTAGAGTGAGACCCTACCTCGGAAAAAAAAGAAAAAGAAATTTAATTGACAGAAATTGCATGTGTTTGTCATATACAATATTATTTAAAATACATATGTATTATGGAGCTGGTAAATTAAACGAATTAACATGTGTATTACTACCTCGTATACTTATTTTTTGTGGTGTGAACACTTACAGTTTACTTTTTTAGGGGTTTTCAAGAGAAACTTAAACTTACTAAAAACCTTTTGAGCAATATAGATTATCTAAAGCCTGTGAAAGACATCTTTCTCACCTTGAAAAACCATTAGCAGATCTTTCTGGTACCTTCAGGAAGAGATAGAAGAGTCTCTTCTAAATGCCAGAAATATCAGACCTTCGGCTTCAGAGACCAACCATATAAGGAAGAAGCTTTTTAGAGAGAGAGGGAGGTTATAAAATAAAATAATGGGATAGAATAAGCATATTGATTTAAATAAATTTTGTATAATCCAAAATCATCTCTTAATGGCCATGTTCTTGACATTGTTGCATTAAGAATGAGGATAAGGCGAAATGTTGATGTGTTGACATGCTCGCTGCTAAATTAGAGTAGTGAGATTACAGTTTGAGTGTCTGGGATCTGGGTGCTGCATTCACTCAGGCACAAGTATTACTAACTTTGTAAAGATAAGGAGAGAAAAGGAAGAATAGAGATTCAGGGAGCAATGCCCAACTGGGGAGTTGAGCAGCAAGGAAACAAGGTCAGAGTGTATAGCACAGACAGGCATGGTGGTGTAAGCCTGTAATCCCAGCATTTAGGAGCCCAAGGCAGGAGGATCTTGACTACATAGCTAGCCTAGGTTATGAAGTGAGTTTAGGCCAGTCTGTCTCAAAAAAAAAAAAAAATACCCCACAAAGTGCAAAGTAAATGCTTTTACACAGGTACACGCACATTCTAATACTTAGAGCTATGTAAACTGTGAAGCACTATTATTTCAGCAAAGAAATTGATATATATACTAGAAAGAAAAGGAATTTTTTAGCTACATGGTATGGACTCACTTTTCTCAGTCTACCATTAGCCTAATGGCATAACCTTAGAAAATGATAGAATCTGGAATGGAGGGGCTGGAGAGATGGCTCAGCGGTTAAGGCACTTGCCTGCAAAGCCTAATGATCCGGGTTTGATTCCTCAGTACTCCCATAAAGCCAGATGCACAAAGTGGTGCATGCCTGTGGAGTTTGTTTGCAGCATCTGGACACCCTGGCATGCCCATGCCCATTCTCTCTGTACTTGCAAATAAATAAATAGAATCTGGGATAATCAGATTCTATAATTGCCTTTCCATCATGAATAGAATAGATGAATAGATCACGAGTTTTAAATACTTTGTTCATGCTCATATGCTATATATATATATATATATTGTTATTTTTATATTGTTTATTCCTCATTGTCTGAAGTGTTGCCTACTAGAAATCTCGGGAAAATGTGAACCCAAAATACTCATATTATGATGAAGAGAAGCGAGAGTTAAGTGGCCAACTTAAATAAAGCCAACTTGGCTCTACTTCCTAGGCTTTATTAAAGAGACACAGTGGCTGCTTTGTGGGTGAGGGGAATGTGGACCTAATTACTTATTTAATCATTCATCCCTTTAACCCCTCTAAAACTTGACTTTGTAGATCAATTATATAATGTGTGAATGCATGGTGTTTCTCTGATTTAAAAAATCCCTGTTGAATGGCTGTTTTTTTTTTAAAGAAAAGATTTTAATATATTCATAGTAATCAACTTGGTTTGCATTTCTGGTTAACTCATGGCCTTCAACTTCTAACCAAGTTCTGAAGGGTTGCTATAACTACCAGATGGCAGGCTTTCCTACTCCTAGACAGTACTAGATGCCAAAAAATAAATAATAGATAGATGCAGAATTAAAGCATAATAATTGAAGTATTGTTTAAACTGCAAATTTAAAGAGGATAAATTGGATATATTCTTGTGAGGATGCAGTTGCTTGGTTCCCTGGACAATCCTAGAATGCATCTTTAATTTGTGTTCTATGTAAAATGGTGTGTATGTGGGGATATTTTGCCAAGTGGCTGGTTTGAAATTTACTTGTGATCGGTCCAGCTGGCAGATCAGTAACTGTACTAATCAGATGGGCCCATTTCTGAAGAATGGGATTTCATATTGGAAGCAGTGTTTCTGAAATACAATTCTTTTAAAAATCAGTTAATTAAAATATAGACAATACAAACTTTATGTATATAGTGGAAATACTTCATGCTTATGTTATTTATGTTATTACTATTGGAACCCTCTGAGATATCCAGTAGACTCACTACTATTGAGGCTGGGGAGATGACTCAGTGGATAAAGTGCTTGTTTCTGAAGCCCAAGTATCCGAGTTTGATCCTCAGACCCCCATGTAAAAAGCCAGAAACTGTGTCAGGTTTCTGTAATCCCAGCATTCTGATGGTGAGATGGGAGGCAGAGACAGGAGAATTTCTCAGAAGCTCTCAGTGAGCACAGGAAAACAAAACAAACACCAGCATAGGGAGATCCAAAGAAACCTGCCTCAACTGAAGTAGAACAGTGAGGACAAACCCAAAGTTGTTCTCTAACTTCCACACATGTGCTGTGGCAAATGTCCTCGCACACGAAATACATTATATATATGTACACACATATATACATATATGTTAATATATTTATAATGTATATATATACATGCACATAAAAATATACCCCCTCCCACAAAATAATCAAGAATTTATACAATAAGGACAATAAATTACACTATATCCAATTTTAAAAAATTCTTTGAGTTCCCGAGAGCTTGCTTCTACTCACCTCTGAGCACAAAGGATATGGACTTGCAGATGGCTTAAGCCTCATAAACAGCACAGGCAATTAGCTTTCTTTGTAAAGAAAGTTTTAGTGGGCGCTCATGTGGCAGTCAGGTGAATTGTCTGTGTCCCATCCATCTTCCATTGACACAGGGTCTCTTGCCATGGAGATAAGTCTGGAGCACCAGTGGCTTTATGTTGGTATTGGGAAATCGAACTTGGGCTGGCAGGCTTTGCAAGTAAGCACCTTTAGCTGCCATGCCATCAATTCAGTTCCCAATTACTCCTTTCTTGAAACCTTGTAAGATTATATTTAGTTGTTACAGTATCTCCACTTTGTGAATATTATGGATGTTTAAAAATTGTTTTAAAATTAGTATTTATAAGACCATTTTACATAGAAATGTTAAATTTGATATGGGACATCTTTGAATTACTATACATTTACACTGGGGGCATTTTGATGCTTTTTATAAATGTAATTTTTTGTTTAAAAAATTAACTGATCATATAATTTCTTTAGCAATCTTTTTTTAAAACATATATTTTCAAGAGTAAATTAAACCAGTTATTTCATAGGGAAGTGTTAGTAGTATTTGAACTTGTCTTGAATTGCTTTATTTTGAGCTGAAAGGAGAACCAACTATTTTAGTAGTCCAAGATACTACTTCTCAGACACCTGTATTAAGTGAGGTTTTGAAACTCAGCCTAGACAATGAATTCTAAGGATATGTAAATTATCCCAGAGTTTGCTATTTAGGGTCTCTCTTGATTTTTCGATTTTTCGAGGTAGGGTCTCACTCTAGCTTAGGCTGACCTGGAATTCACTGGAGTCTCAGGCTGGACTCTAACTCACAGCAATTCTCCTACCTCTGCCTCCCGACTGCTGGGATTAAAGGCGCGCACCACCACACCTGGCGCTATTTAGGGTCTCTAACGTGAGTTGTTTGTACATGAGAATTTTAAGCAGCATTTTGCTTTCAATGAATTTCCTAACAACGGTATCGGAGAATTTTTTTTAAATGTTAGAGCTAAATATGAGTCTTGACTCATCCCAGGGTTGGAAGTTGTATCCGTTTTATGAGTAATAGAAATACTTAGTATAGTTAAGCTTCTAAATGGAAGTCAGCACATAAAGTAAACAAACAAAAAAGCTTAACTAGCTGTGTTTTGGGTTTTGAGTCATATGGTCTATAAATATAACCTCCTACCAGAAAAACAGTTCTCTTTCCATTATCCACCAAACAAAATCAAGAGACAGTATTTTATTTCCAGGTATGTAGAATACCATACACATAGCTTTGGCTTACCATTTGAGGAATAACTAAAAATGGTGTGCTTAATGCAAAGTAGTATTTATGACTGTACCATCAAACATCACATGTAATTTGAGGAAGGGATTCTTTCATGCCAAAATATAAGCATATTTCTTTAGTTTTATGTTGGAGAGTCTTTAAGGTAATTGTCACATCCATAATGTTTCCATCCACTCTGCTGCTGGGTACCCATGTCAGCCTGGTATCAAAGAAACTGTGGGCCACAGGGAGTCAGCTCCCTAGAAAGAGAGCCTAAAGATTACTGTGGAAACTAAGTCCACTAGGAAGGAACCATGCAGCTAGTGGGATCAAAGGTTTAAACTCAAGCTGGGTGGTGGGACTGAACATAAGATGCCCTTGGAAGGAGTTGTCAGCTACCTGTCCATGAACTTTCTCTCTTGCCTATCACTAGAGCATACACCCTTTACCATTAGAATTGCCTGGAATGCTTGTTAAAAACTAAACTTCTGAGCCTAGAGTGGGCCTAATTGCCAACACACACTGCCGCCCACACTGAGCCCACACCATTGGTTGGTTCAGTGTAAGGAACAGATATGGTCTCACAGCATTAACACCAAGGAAGATATGATTGTACACCAGGCTGCCATAAAGAATAACAACTCCGGAAGCACCTTCACAGTTTAGATGGAGAACAGTAGATTGGATGTTGCTGAAGACAAGAGTGTGGAGACAGCAGTGTTGCAGGCCCCAGTGGGGTTCCAGCTCAAGGCAGTAACCATTATAGACACTGTCCACGTAATGACCAGAAGAATTGCCAGAATAGTGAGGGTGGGGAAGAATGAAGGATAGGAGAGTGCCCCTGAAGGCCAGGCAGGCAAAGGAGGCCCCATGAGCTATGGCCATAGACCACAGTATCCACCCTCCTGCACAGGGAGGAGTGATGGAAGGTGCTGACACCCAAGTACTGGAGAACCAGGTAGATCCGTGAGACAGAATATGTATGGGGGTTACAGACCACGGTTCTGAGGGAGGGTCCTCCTCGCCTAAGATAGGAAGGCATTGAAGAGGACAAGGAGATGACACCCAAGTTCAGCAGCCACCTCAACATCTGTACCAGAGAACCCTCAACTGCAAGATGGCAAAGAGACAAAAGCAGCTGAAAATGCATCCGCCCCTGGGGCTGAGTTATCATCATCATCTGGATTAGTCATCCAACAAGAAGTGAATATGAAATTCCAGCAATAAGAATTGAACAAAAGGTTGGAGCTGAAGACTTTACTTGCTTTTTGTCCATTGAGCAGATAAACTAGAACTGTCTGCATTGTTTTTTTGCATGTTTTTTTTTTTTTACTATTTTTACCTAAAGATAACTCTTTTTGATAATGACAAATGTCATGTTTTTTTTTTAATCCTGATTTTTCTGAATACACCTTTAAAGGTTGTTTCATTTCTGGTCAAACTGAGATTTTTAAGAACTTCATTTTTAATTTGTAATAAAAGCTTACAACTTGATTAAAAAACAAAATAAACTTCCATCTTTCTGATTCCTTCAAGTATGGATAAGGCCCAATAATTTGTATTCTGAAAAGTCTCTATATGGTGCTAATGGTCAGAAAATACATGCTTTAAAATTTTTTATTGACAGTTTTCATACATGTACATAATAAATTTTGATCATAACCCCCTCCCATTACCTTTTATGTTCCCCTTCCCATCTCTCTTCCAATGAGCTTCTTCTTTCCAACTAGTCTCTTCTCTATGACTGAATGTTGTTGGATCTCGTATTATGCAGGTGACAACAGATGATGTAAGGTCTTGAATGCAAAGACTACTTCATGTCCAGAAGTCAGTGTTCCAAAGTACTTCTTCACCTTCTGGATTGTAAATTCTTCCCACCCTCTCTTTTGCCAGGTTCTCTGAGCTTGGAGGAATTAATGTAGATGTCTCGTTTAGTGCTGAATACTCAACAGTCATTTATTCCCAGCACATTGATGAGCTTTGAGGTATCCCCAATGGTCACCACCGTCTGACAAGTCATCTCCCCAGCATTTGCAGCATCTGACAGAAGGCAAGAGCAGCACTAATCCATGGGAATAAACACAAATATCTAGAGGACACTTTGATGAGTACAGCACATCTAGTTAGCCAAACAACAGTAGTAGCATCCCCCCTTAGGGCTTCTGACCGTCCAAGCTATAAGCTTTTGACTAAATTTTTAGTACCAAGTATGAATTCCTTCCTGTGAAATGGACCTCAGATCTAATCAGAGAGCACCAGTTACTCCCATAATTGTCATGCCACTCTTGGACCGCTGGAAACCTCTTGCCTGTCTTGTTGGTTGTGTTACTCTCAGGGTCCACTGCTGGTTAAGACTGCTGATGACTTTTTTCACCCAGCAGGCTGTGTAGCAGTTACCTTCTCATTGCTGGGGAAAAACACTGAACAAAGCAGCATATGGAAGGAAGGGGTTTATTTTGGCTCACAGTCTCAAAGAGACGTTTAATCAGGGTAGAGGATGCATGGCAGAGCAGAGGCTGGGCATCATATCTTGCCACAGCAGCTGGAAGGGAAGGTAGCAGCAAGAGTAAGCTAACTGCACTGGCAAGCTGAGGTAATAACCTCAAGATCTACACACAGTAACACACCTCCTCTAGTAAGGTTCCACCTCCCAAAATGCTACTAGTTGAGATTGAGTGTGAGGCTTACTCACAAACACATGAGGCTGTGAGGTATACTACATTCATAGTGCCACAGGCTCTATAACACTTTTTAGTACTATGGCAGCTAGTAAGCAGAGAGGAGGCATCCAGCTCAGTTTTGGCTTGATTTCTCAGTGTCCTGCAACTGAAGTATGTGGTGTTTTCAGCAATAGGGACTTACCAACTAGTTCTAGTGGGTAACCAAGGGGATTGACAATAGTCTTTTGTTCTGGTGGCTTCAGGTTTCTCCTTGACCAACAAGTCACTGGGAGGTATCCCACCCCTGGCACTGGGATTTCCTATAACAACCTAAGAGTTATGGATATAGCATTATCCATTCCTGCAGGGTACTTCTGTCTAAACTCTTTTTTAATTTATATTTTTTAGCTAGCTAACAAAGACGTAGGCTTCCCTAAGGCTTCTTCATAATGTCATTAGCTTTGGTTAGCATCTCCTCTTCCCTCTTCCCTTCCCGACTCCACTTGAACCTTTACAACCTCAGTACTCTTCCTTCTTCCTCTTCTTCTTCCCCCTCTTCTTCCTCCCCCTCCTCCTCTCCCTCTTCTCCTTCTTCCTTTTCTTCCCCTTCCTCTTCTTCCTCCTCCTCCCCGCCCCTGCTTCTCCCCTGCTTCCCCCTCCCTCCCTCCTCCTCCTTTCTCTTTCCTCTTTTTTTTTACATCAAAAATCTTTTGTTTTCAAACCTTTTGTTTTTCTTTTTCTCTCTTGCTACAATCATCCTATTTAAACCTGTTACTTTCTGTTATGAATTGTCCAAAACTTGTCTTCTTTTGTTAACTTTTCCTGTGTATGTGTGTTTTTCTTTCACCATCAGCATTGAAATTTTTTTCTTTTTTTCTTTCTTTCCTTTGCCACTAGTAATGAAGCAGCATTGTACTATAAAGGACAGTTATTAACAGGAGATTATTTTTTACTAGTCTTGTATTTTTATATTTTCTCCAAGTTATGATATTGTGAAAATTTTTCCTTTCAAAGCCTTCATTCTTAGTTTAAGTAGATGTTGTCCTTCTCTGAGGTACTGTCATGTACGTGACCTTCAAATTGTCCTGTTAAGGCATGGGGATAGTGTTTCGTGGACATGCAAATCATTTCCCCAGCAATATAAAGTCATGTTATGACTAGCCTCCTGGAGTTAAACATTACATGAGAAGAAAGAGAATACTACTTTTCAAGTTATTGTTTCTGTAGCCACAAACATACACTGCCTTTTTTTGGTTATGAGCCTGGGCCATAGTTAACCATGCTGATGCTTATTGCTGCCCAGAAATGGTCAGGTTCTAAGTTCTTAGGGTGAGTAGGTGGGCTCTGGGACATGAAGAATTATGAGTACACTATGTGGGTCATACCAAAATAAGAAAATGCTAGCTGCAAGTGTGTGGCTGTAATGATAGTTCTCAGTGCTTGAAGCAAAAGGGTTGTGAGTTTTAGGCCAGCCTGGGATGCATAGTTTGTTGTAGACCAGCTTGGATCAACTAGTAAGACCTTTTCTCAAAAAAAAATAAAAAAATAAAAAACACCCAACAACAACCACTGACAAGCAGAAAAAGCAAAAGTGTGCTAGTTGCAAAGAAGTGTTCATAAAACTTAGAGGTCACATAGTCCAGCTTTCTCGTTTTACATGGTTGGAAATGGAACATTTCCTAGATTTGTTCAAGGTCATGTAGGTGATCACACATTACTTGACCCACATTTCAGCCTTACTTTAAGGTTTCTGTCACTCTTTGATACTGACTTGAAGGGAAATTTTGTGGTATACTCAGCTACATAGTTCATCTTAAGAAATTAATTGCATGTATCTTACAAGCAAAAACCTTTAGCTATTAAGCCATCTCCCCAGCCCAGCATCTATTTTAAATGACATTGTAGTGATTTAAAATTTACTTAAGTCCAAGAAGCGCTGCTATACACTTTCTTCGTGTATCTATTCTACATTGTTTAGATTCTAAGCTGTTTTTCACTGTGAAAATAAACTCATAAAATATTTGGAAAATACACAAATCAAGGTGGAGTATGGTGGCATACATGCCTGTAATCCCAGCACTCCACTTGAGAGGCAGAGGTAGGAGGATCGCTGTGAGTTCCAGGCCACCCTGAGACTACATAGTGAATTCCATGTCAACCTAGGTTAGTAAGAGTTCCTCTCAAAAATAAAAATAAATTACACAAGTCAGAAAATAAAAATCCAGGAACAAACTACCAACCAGAGATGTCTTTATTTTAGGATAGGCTATCTTTGTTTAAAACTTCTCTAGAATTTAGTAAATTAACACAGGAGTCTCTTTTTTTCACTGGTGTGCAATGAAATGCCGGTTGAGTACATGGAGAGAGGGTTTGCTCTGAGACCCACTCATCCTCTGAGTGGTGTGGGTCTATCCACCCATCTCCAGGGAGTTTGAATCCTATACTGGATTTTGAATCTCTTAGCTCAAACCTAGGAAAGCAATGTGAAAATAATGTTTTCTATTTTTAATTTTTAAAATTAGCATTCAAAGTAATAGGTTTCATTCTGGTATTTTCCTAACACATATCATTATACTTTGTTCTTATTCATCTTTCTCCCCTACTATCCTCCTCATCTGAATAGTGTGAAATGGAATCTCAAGGTAGTTTTAATTTGCCTTTCCCAGATGGGTAAGGATATTGGAACACCTTCCCCAACACCCCCCCCCCCCCAGGTAGGGTCTCTAGCCCAGGATGGCCTTGAATTTATGGCACTCGTTAGCAATTTGTGGTTAATTTTTGCAGTTCTTTATATATTCTAGATACTAATCTCCTGTCTGAGTTGGTGTGATGGTTAGTTTCTGGTTACCAACTTGACAGGATTTAGAATCACCATAGAAACAAATCTCTAGAAATGTCTGTTGGATTTTTTCTAGATTAATGAAGGTAGGATGATTCACCATTCCATGGGCTGGGGCTCAGGACTGAACAAAAGGAAGGTGAGCTGAGCAGCAGCATTCATTGCTCTCTGTGTGGACTGAATGTGACCAGCTGGTCAGGCTCCTGACATGCTGCCTTCTCCAGACTGTAGCTGAAATCAACCCTCCCTTCTGTAAGTTAATTCTTGTCAGGTATTTGGTCATAGTATGTAACTAATACAGTTAGCAAAGATTGTTTTCCCATTCTGCAGGCTCCCTCTTTACTCTAGTGATTGTAATTTCCTGTAATGTCAGTTGTCAGTTCCTGTGATTATTTCATATATAATTGGAATCCTTTTTGGAAAGTATCCTAAACTGTTTTACCTATGTTTTCTCCAACCATTTCAAGTTTCAGGTCTTGCATTAAGGTCTTTGATCTATTTAGACTGATTTTTGTGCAGGCTGATGGAGATGGATTAAGTTTCATTCTTTTAAAAAATATTTATTTGCAAACAGGAAAGGGAAAGGGAAAGGGATGGCAAGAGGAAGGGAGGACAGGACCTCTTGTCACTGCAAATGAACTACAGATAAACTTGCCACTCTGTGCACCTGCCCTTACGTGGGTCTGGGGAGTCAAACACAGGCTGTCAGACTTTGCAAGCAAGTGCCTTTAACTGCTGAGCATCTCTTCATCCCCCCTAGTTTCATTCTTTTACATGTCAACATCCAGTATGCCCAGCAGTCATTTGTTGGTGTTTTCCCCAATGTATGCTTTTGACATCTTTGTTGAAAATTAGGTAGCTATAGTTGTTTGGGTTTATTTATGAGTCCTCTGTTGTTTTCGATTGGTCTACATGTCTATTTTTTAACTATGGCTCTATAGTAGAATCTGAAATTGGATTGTGGTAGCTTCAGTCTATTTCTGCTTAGGATTACTTTTGTTATGACACTGGACTTTTGATGGAGATTGATTGGATTACCACACGGTTTTTTTGTGGCAATACTTGAGTTTGAATATAGAGCTTTGTGGCATTTCTGGCTACCTATGGCAGAAGGAAGAAAATAGCACGCCTGATTTTCATGAAACCATAGGCATTCTTTCCTGGTGGGAGAAGTTACAGAGGGTGAGTGATTGGATAGTCAGACTAGCCTAAACCTCCACCTTTCAGCTCCTGCCTTTGGTTGGCCCCTGTTGTAATAGCCTTCTTGTTGCTGTGTAGAAAAGAACCGACCAAAGGCAGCTTGTGGAGGAATGGTTTTATTTTGGGTTATAGAATCATCATGGAAGGGGAAATGAGGGCATGAGCAGAGAGTGCACATCACCCCTGCCACAGCATTACAAACAGTGTCAGGAAGGTGTGCCAAAAACTGTCAAGGGGAAGCCAGCTATAAACCCCATAAACCTGCCCCCAACAACATACCTCCAAACCTTCCATATATCAGGGACCCAAATCCTGTCCCAACCAGCTGTCTTTGCATATTGTTTCTGGCTGTGGTGGTTTGAATTAGATGGCCTCCATAAACACATATCTTTTGAATGCTTGGTTCCCAGCTGGTGGCAATTTGGAAGTGGAGTCTTGCTGAGGAGGTGTGTTGTTGGGCGTGGACCTTGAGGTTTATTTATTAGCCCTAGCTTGCTAGTGTTAGTTTGGCTCACTCTCCTGCTGCTATTTTCTACCTGCTGTGGCAAAGATAATGTCCAGCCTCTGTTCTATCATCTTTCTTCTGCCATCATGAAGCTTCCTCTCTAGACTATAAGCCAAAATCAGTTCTTTCCTCTCATAAGCTGCTGCTTATCAGGTTTTTGTCTTGGCAACAAGAAGATAACTAACTACAGCATTGGCTTTGGCTTCCCTTTCTTCCCTTCTTGGTAATCCTGCTGTTGCTTGCTGCACTCTGCTTCCTTTCCTTCTCCTCCACCCTCCTATCAGTTGTCTCCTGATGGGAAAGTTCTGCCACACTAAGCATTCTCACTGATTGGGAGAGAGATTGAATTTGTTAAGTGAAAAAGAAAGGGAAAAACTCTTTAGATGTGTGTCCAGTGCTCTAATACAGGTGAAGAACCTAAGGAAGGAGCAGTGTGGCTGCCCCCCCCCCCAGGCAGGATGCAAGACTGAAGGGCTGTTCTCTTTTGACATTACAATGCAAATTACACACACCTCAAAGTGAAGAAACTTCAGCTGTATTGGCTGAAGTTATTTCCAATGGGAAAGCATTTAGTGAGCACTCTGGTGTTAAGCAAAAGCTGCAATGTTCTTTGTGTTCTGTTTTCAGGTTAGCTGGATGGTTCTGGCTCAGATCTTTCATGAAGCTGCAGTCATGCTGCTATCCACAAAGCTTGATTTAGGCTAGAGAATTTGCTTCTCACTCAACCTGGCTGTGGGAATGCTTTAGTTCCTAATGAGCTGATGGCAGAAAGCCTCAGTTCCTTACTATTTGAGCCTCGCCACGGGTTTCTCTAGGTGTTCTTAACTTAAATTATTTTTTAGAATTTTAATATGTGAACATACTATAATTTGATTATTTTCCCATCCCATAATATTTTTGACACATAAAAGTTGCACATATGGGGTACCATGTAATTTGTTTAAAATAATTTTTTTTTATTTGCAAGCAGAGAAATAGAAAGAGAATGAGTGCATCAGGGCCTGCAGCAGCAAACCAACTCCAGATGCATGCTATACTTTATGTATCTGGCTTTATGTGGGTACTGGGGAATCAAACTGAGGTTGTTAGGCTTTGCAAGCAAGTGCCTTAACTGCTAAGCCATCTCTTCATCGTACCCCCCCCCCATGTGATGTTTCAATACATATATAAATCTTACAGTGCTCAAATCAGGGTAAGAATATCCATATCTTCAAACCTTTATCATTTCTTTATGGTGAAAAAATTAAAATTTCTTCTAGCTTTTCTGAAGTATCAGCAATCACCTTGTTGTGTGATAAAAACACCAGAACTTATTTCTCTGATCTAATTGTAACTTACTATCTGTTGACCAACTTTCCCCACACCACCCCGTCTTACTCTCCCCAGCTTCTGGTACCCATTACTCTTATGTGCAAATTCTACAAGGTCAACTTTTTAGGTTTCACATCTAAGTGAGGTCATGTGTTATAATTTTTCTGTACCTGACTATTTCACATAACACAATAACCTGTAGTTCCATCTGGCTTGACTCAAGTGACAGTATTTCTTCCTTATTATGGCTGAATATTATTCCATTGTATACACATAGCACATTTTCTTTATTCATCACTCAATGGACATGTCTTTCTATTTCTTTTTTTCTTTTTTCTTTTTTCTTTTTCTTTTTTTTTTTTTTTTTTTTTTTTTTTTTTTTTTTTTTTTTTTTTTTTTTTTTTTTTTTTTTTTTTTTTTTTTTTTTTTGGTTTTTCGAGGTAAGGTCTCACTCTAGCCTAGGCTGACCTGGAATTCACTATGTAGTCTCTGGGTAGCCTTGAACTCACAGTGATCCTCCTACCTCTGCCTCCCGAGTGCTGGGATTAAAGGTGTGTGCTACCACGCCTGGCTTCTTTCTATTTCTTGACTGTGATGAATCTTGCTACAATAGACATGGGAATTGAGATGGCTCTGTGACATATTGAATCATTTCTCTTAGGTATACCCTGTGTTTGTAAAGGCTACCTGTTTGTCTTTCTAACACTTCAGAAGGGTCACCTATGCTCCATGTCCTTCCTGATAAGCACTTGCCATCTTTTGTCTTTCGTGTAATAGCCGTTCTAACAGGGAGAAAATAAGAACTTACTGGGATTTGTATTTATAGTGTGACTACAATGTGATTCCTGGTGATTAGTGATGTTGGGGATTTTTCATACACTTGTTGTATATTTGTATTTCTTTTGAGAAATATCTATTTGGGTCTATTTACCCATTTTTAACCAAACTATCTTTTTGCTTTTGAGTTCTGTGTATATTCTGGATATTAAACCCTTGTGTCAGATACATGGTTTGCAAATGTTTTCCCTGTAGATTGTCTCTTCATTCTGACAGTTGTTTCCTTGGCTGTGCCAAAACTTTTTAGTTTGTCTGGTTTTGCTTTTGTTTCTGTGCTTTGAGGCCCTACCTAAAAAATTCTTGTCTGTTTCACTAACATGACGTGTTTTACATTTTGTTTTCTTCTAGCAGTTTAATTGTTTCAGGTCTTGCATTATGGTCTTTAATCCATTTTCAGTTGATTTTTTTTAACTGGTGAGAGAGATCTGTTTCATTCTTCTATATGTGGACAGAAATTCTTAAAATGTGACTTCTGTCTTTCCTTGGAATAATTGAGTTGGGAGTGTATGATTAGTAACCTAATCTTGCAAACATACCGTCACCCTCTACTGTGTGCTTTCCGTGCTCGTAGACCAACAACAGTCTAGGTGGGGAAGGGACTACCCAGAATGTGAATATTGAGAGTGGAATCTTTAGAGACTTTCTTAAAACTTAGTGACTGTAAATACTGAAGATGTCTGTGACAACCTTCATTGTCAACTTAACTGGATTTAGGTTAACATCACCATGAAAACGCATCTCTAGGTGTGTTCCCAGTTTAGCCACTTAACTCCTTAACTGCTTGAGGCCACAGATCCCCTTTGAGGATTGGTGAAAGCTATGGACATTCCCAAGAGAAGTACATGGATGACTTTTTTTCCTCTTTATCTGAGAGACTTAAAACTGAATTTTCAGAAGCTTACCCATAGAATCTTGGGATCCATGAATCCTGGATAAAGAAACACCTTATCACCAAGTGTGATGGCGCAGGCCTGTAATCCTAGCACTTGGAAGGCTGAGGTAGGAGAATCATGCCTGGACAAGCAAGACATTGTCTCAGGAAAAACTAAAACCAACTAAATTAAACCTTGTTTAGAGAAACCATTTTCTTTTAAGACTTTATAACTTCGTTTGTTGAAAAAAATTCTCATATTTTGAAAATATACTTTGAACCAGACAATAAGTTTTGCTTCTTCATTTTGTTAAAATTAGTATTGCCCAAATGACATGGCCTGTTTTGAAATATATATTAAGTAAGCTGAGACATACTGTCTTTTTTTTTTTTTCGAGGTAGGGTCTCGCTCTAGTCTAGGCTGACCTGGAATTCACTATGTAGTCTCAGGGTGGCCTTGAACTCACGGCAATCCTCCTACCTCTGCCTCCCGAGTGCTGGGATTAAAGGCATGCGCCATCACGCCTGGCCATACTATCATTTTTTTAACGTTTTTATTGGCTTAGAATTATATATATTAACACAACAATATGCTCAGTATAATAGGTTCTTAGATAAAGCCGTTGAATCCAGGATGACATTTCCTCATATGCATTAGTTATTCTCACCCCATGACTCTTACATTCTTTTTTTGGTTGTTGTTGATATTGCATATCTTGTTTTTTTAAATTAATTTATTTTTTTAATTGTCCATAATGAGTTACATTATTTAATGGGCAGACAATAAGTTGTTATCCCCTGTTCCCCAATGCCCCTCTTCCCCATCCCCGATCAGCTGGATATCCTCCTCCTTGGGTAGTCTGGATCAGTCGTTGGGGCAAGGGACGATGGATAGCCTAGGAGACAGTCCGGTTTGGCCGGCCTTAGAGTGTTGCTACTCAGGGCGGCCATGACTTTGGGTATTCTCCCCCACCAAGGCTCTCACAATCTTTCCACCCCCTCTTCTGCTCATTTCCCTGAGTCGTGGTGGGTGTGACTCTTATTCTTTCCACCCCCTCTTCCACAAATTTCCCTGAGTCATAGTGGGTGAGTTTAAATTTTACATAGTTATTAGGTTTTTAAGAGTCTGTAAATTTGTATTTTGGACAATTTTTGGCACCCTTGGTGCCTCTCTCCATTGTCCTTCTCTAGGTTATCTGCCTTTCTGTGGGAGTAGCTCTTTTGCTCGTCATCTCACTTCCTTAGAGGTTGTGTTAGGGCTCTAAGTGGTGAGTTTGAAGTGAATCGTCTCCTGCTTGGGTGCCTCTGTCAAATCAGGTCCCTTTGGTGGAGTTCGGTTGTCCCTGGTTCTTGTTGCTTTCTGAAAAATACAAGCAGAGTCGTCTCCAGCTTTTTAATCCAGAGATTATTATTGGTCAATTGAGACAAATATTGCTAGGTTGGTGAGCATTTGGCGGGTGTAGCCTTTCTGAGGACCTATGGTTAGTGATGACTTCCCAACATAGATGGGGTTCTTGGTCCCCCTTCAAGGTTGCCTTGGGTCCCCTTACCAGTCAGGGGTTCCCTGCCTTTGAGCGGATTTCAAAGCCAATTAGCCAGCTGTTGATTACCCACCTAGGTTGGGCATCACTGTTGCACAGATGGGCACTTCTTGACTTGTTTGTCTGTGTTATATAGCAGCATGTTCTGCACTCTCACTCCATCGATTGGTGTAACTTGAAAATGCCTCCTGCTCTCTCAGGATATCGTTGGTCTGGTTCCCCTGGCAGCTCATGCAACACCATCCGGCATTATCAGGCTGCCCATCTGGGAGCTGATTTCATTTCTGGATTCAGCAGGGTCTCTCAGTGTTGTGTGATAACAGTCTGTGGAATCTTCAGCAATAGTGTCTTATCTTTTGCCTAAGGTAGGTAGTCAAGGGCTGTGACAAAAATTTGTCTTGTTTTAGGGACCATGTGGGTCACTCTGATCAACAGCTCATTATGGTAGGTAACTACTTACTGGGTCAGGGAGCCAAAGGTCAGTGTCCTTTGTACCAGACGTAAGCACCACCACCACCCCCTTTGGGGCCCTATCTACCTCCAGAACTTTTTGTACAGAAGATAGGATTCTATGGAGTCAGATTATTGTTAGTTTAGGTTTGTGTACATCTCCCCCCTCTGTTGCTTCCACACCTGCCCCCATTTCCTTCTGTCCCCTTTGCCTTTCACCTGAGTCACTAGTCATATTTACTTACAGTTCAGTTTAACCTGATTAGGGGCCACAGATGAGAGAGAATATGTGGCACTTGTCTCTCTGTTCTTGTGTGAGTTCACTGAGTATGATCTGTTCCAAATCCATCCATTTTTCTTTGAATTTTGTTATGTCATTTTCCCTAATTGCTGAGTAGAATTCCATGGTGTATATGTACCACATTTTTGATGTCCATTCATCTAGTGATGGGCATTTAGGTTGGTTCCAATTCCTAGCTAATATGAATTGAGCTGCTATAAACATGGTTGTGCAGATGTCTCTGTGCTGAAATGAGGAGTGTTGAGGATATATGCCCGGTAAAGGGATAGCTGGGTCAACTGGTAGTTCTATATCCATCCTGTTCAGAAGTCTCCACACTGCTTTCCATAGTGGTTGTACAAGTTTACATTCCCACCAGCAGTGAAAGAGGGTTCCTTTTTCCCCACATCCTCATCAACATCTGTTGTTGGTAGATTTTTTTTTAAAATATTTTATTTATTCATTTTCAAGCAGAGAGAGAGAGAGAGAGAGAGAGAGCGAGCGAGCACCAGGGCCACCACCTTGTGGGTCTGGCTTATGTGGGTCCTGGGGAATTGAACCCGGGGCCTTAGGCACTAGAGGCAAGTGCCTTAACCGCTGAGCCATCTCTCCAGCCCTGTTGGTAGATTTTTTAATGATTGCCAGTCTTACTGGAGTAAGGTGGAATCTCATTGTTGTTTTGATTTGCATTTCCCTAATGATTAATGATGTTGAACATTCTCTTAAGTGAGAATTGGCCATTTGTATTTCTTCCTCTGAGAATTCACTGTTGAGCTCAGAGGCCCATTTTGTGAGAGGGCTCCTTGATATTTTATTATTTAATTTGTTGAGTTCTTTGTAAGTTCTAGATATTAGACCTCTATCTGTGTTAGAGCTGGCAAAGATTAACTCCCAACCTGATGGTAGTCTATTGGCTTTGAGTATGGTAAGTTTGACTGTACAGAAGCTTTTTAGCTTGATGAGATCCCATTGGTTAAGTGATTGCTGTACTTCCTGGTTTACTGGTGTTTTTTTCAGGAAGTTTTTCCCTATTCCTATTTCATAAAGAGTTCCCCCTATTTTTTCTTCCCCCTATTTTTTCTTCCAGGATTTTCAGAGTTTCAGGTCTTGTGTTGAGGTCTTTGATCCATTTGGAGGTGATTTTAGTGCATGGTGAGAGGACTGGGTCTATTTTCATCTTTTTACAAATGTTTATCCAATTTATCCAGCACCATTTGTTGAATATGCTATCTTTACTCCAGTTGACATTGTTGGCATCTTTATCAAATATCATATAGTTATAGTTGCTTGAGTTTAAGGCAGGGTCTTCAGTTCTGTTCCATTTTTCTACCTGTCCTGATGCCAGGACCATGCTGTTTTTATTACAATGGCTTTGTAATATATCTTTAGATTGGGTATGGTGATACCTCCTGATGAGCTTCTTTTACTAAGGATAGCTTTGAATATCCAAGGCCTTTTGCCTTTCCAAATAAATTTGGAAATTATTTTTTCTATGTCTACAAAGAATGATGCTGGTATTTTTATTGGAATGGCATTGAATCTGTATATTAATTCTACCTATCCAGGAGCATGGAAGATCTTTCCATTTTTTCGTGTCATCCTCAATTTCCTTCTTCAGTGTTTTTATGTTTTCATTATACTATACAAGTCTTTCACATCCGTGGTTAGTGTTACTCCAAGGTATTTGATTCTTTTTGAGACTATTGAGAACGGGACTTTTTCACTGATTGCTTTTTCTGTGTGCACATCATTTGCATACAGAAAGGCTACTGATTTTTGTGTGTTAATTTTGTATCCTGCCACTTTGCTAAAGGAGTTAATCACCTTCAGTAGTTTAGTGATACTGTTCTTTGGGTCTGTTACATATAAGATCATGTCATCTGCAAAAAGGGATAGTTTAACTTCTTCCTTTCCAATTTATATCCCTTTTATGTCTTTTTCCTGTCTTATTGCATTTGCTAGTACTTCAAAGACTATGTTGAAGAGCAGTGGTGAAAGTGGACACCCTTGTCTTGTTCCAGAATTTAGTGGGAACTCCTTGAGTCTTTCCCCATTGAGTATGATTTGGGCTTTAGGGGATTTGTATATGGCATTTATAATGTTGAGGTATAGGCTTTCTATTCAAGTTTCTGAAGTGTTTTAATCATGAAGTGGTGTTGAATTTTGTTGAAGGCTTTCTCTGCATCTATTGAAATAGCCATGTGATTTTTGTGGCTGAGTTTATTAATGTGGTGGATTATGTTGATTGACTTCTGTATGTTGAACCAACCCTGCATTCCTGGGATGAAGCCAACCTGATCAAGGTGGATAATACTTTGTATTGTATTGTATTGTATTGTACAATGTATTGATGGATTCATTTTGCAAGGAATTAATTCAGAATTTTTGCATCTAAGTTCATCAGGGATATAGGTCTATAGTTTTCTTTTCTGGATTTATCTTTTTTTTTTTTGGTATTAGAGTGATGCAAGCATCATAGAAGGAGTTTGGAAGAACTCCATGTTCACTAATGTGATTAAAGAGTTTTAGAAGGAGTGGTTTCAGTTCTATGATGAATGTTTGGTAGAATTCAGCTGAGAATCCATCAGGACCTGGACTTTTCCTTCTGGGGAGATTTTTTATTACATTTTCAATTTTGGTAGATGTGATAGGCTTATTTAGGAAATTAATCTGCTCCTGATTTAGCTTTGGTAGATGATAACTGTCCAGGAATTCATCCATTTTTTCCAGGTTCTCCAGCTTTGTGGAGTATAGGTTTTGGAAGTAAGACCTGATGATTCTTCCAATTTCATTGGTGTCTGTTGTGATCTCACCATTTCATTTCTAATTTTATTGACTAGGGCCCACTCTTTTTTCTGTTTGGTTAGGTTGGCTAGGGGTTTGTCAATCTTGTTTATTTTTTCAAAGAACCAGCACCTTGTTTCATCAATTTTTTAAATTGCTTTTTTGGTTTCTATTTCATTGATCTCTGCCATGATCTTAACTATTTCTTTTCATCTTGAGTTTCTAGGGTTGGTTTGTTCCATTTCTTTCCAGTGCTTTGAGCTGGTTAGGCTATTAATTTGGGATCTCTCTGTCTTTGTTATGTAGGCATTCAGTGCTATAAAATTTTCCCCTTAGGACAACCTTCATTGTTTCTCATAGGTTTTGGCATGTTGTACTTTCATTATCATTTATCTCAATAAAAAATTATATGTCTTTTTTAATTTCTTGAATTACCCATTCATTATTTAATAACGTATTGTTCAGTCTCCAATAGTTGGTGCATTTTCTGTTTTTTCTCCCATTGTTTTATTTCCAGCTTCAGTGCATTGTGGTCTGACATGATATGATGCAGGGTGATACATCAATTTTCTTAAATTTATTTAGACAAAATTTGTGACCTAATATGTAATCTATTTTGGAGAAAGTTCCATGCACTGCTGAGAAGAAAGTATATTCTGTAGAGTTGGGATGGACAGTTCTATATATGTCTGTTAGGTCTAGTTGGTCTGTGGTCTTGTTAAGTTCTATTACTTCCCTATTGATCTTCTGTCTTGTTGATCTGTCTATAGTTGATAGTAGTGTATTAAAGTCTCCAACTATATGGAATTGGAGTTTATTTTAGATTTGTTTTCCAATAATTTTTGCTTTATGACATGTGGTGCACCTGTATTTGGTGTATACATGTTTATGATTGTGATATCTTCTTGTTGGATCATTCCCTTGATAAGTAAGAACTGGCCTTCCTTGTCCTTTTTAATTAATTTTAGTTTAAAGTCTGTTTTGTCAGATATTAGTGTAGCCACTCCTGCTTGTTTTTTATTTCCATTTGCTTAGAATATAATTTTCCAGCCTTTCACTCTGAGGAGGTTTTTATCTTTAGAGGTGTGGTGGGTTTCTTAGAGGCAACAAATGGAAGGGTCCATCTTTCTGATCCATCCTGCTAGCCTGTGTCTTTTTATGGGAGAGTTGAGACCATTAATATTCAAAATTAAAAATGTGAGACTTGACTCAATATCTGTCATGGTGAAGGGTTTACAAGATTTGGTGCCTCGTGTCACCTCTAGGCTTGGTTATCATGCCAACATCTAGAGGACTCTTGGGGTTGGTTGTTTGGCTCTTCTGTGTGGAATATTTCATGTAGAATTCTCTGTAGGTTTGGTTTTGTGTCCATGTAGTTATAGAGTTGATTTTTATCACGGAATATTTTCCTTCTTCCTTCCATTATTAGGGAAACTTTTGCAGGGTACATTTGGGTTGAAAGCCATAGTGACTGAGACTTTGAATCACTCCATTCCAAGCCCTTCTTGCTTTCTTGGTTTCCATAGAGAAGTCTGATGTGACTGATGGGTTTGCCTTTATATGTGATTTGCTGTTTTGCCCTCACTGCTTTTAGAATCCTCTCTTTGCTTTCAATGTTTAGGGTTTTTACTATAATGTGTCTTGGGGAAGTTCTTCTTTGGTCCAGTCTGTTTGGTGTTCTGTGTGCTTCCTGTACCTGAATGGGACTCTCTTTTGCTAAAATGGGGAAGTTTTCTTCAATAATTTTGTTGAATATGTTCTCTATGCCTTTTGTATGACTTTCTTCCCCCTCTGGTATCCCCATTATCTGGAGATTTGGTTTCTTAAGGGTATCCCAAAGATCTCTCATATTTTGTTCAAATTTTTTTTGAACCTATTCAGATTTTTTATTTCCCTATCTTTCTCTTCTGTTTTGTCTTCCATATCTGAGGATTTGTCTTCCCAATTATTGACTCTAGTGATGAGGGATTCTAGAGAGGTTTTTATTATTTCTGTTTGGTTCTTGTTTTCTGATACAGCTTTTTAAATTGCTTCTATCTTTATGTTGAACTGTGTTTTCATTTCAAGGTTTGCATTGCTTACTGCTTCCTGATACTCATTCGTGTATTTGCTTATGTCTTCTTTCAGTTTGGTTAGCTGATTCTTGAGTTCTTCTGTTTGCTGGTTTGCCTTTAGTTCAGACACTGATCTACCTAAGTCCATCTGTTTCTCCTCAATTATATTAAGCCTGGTGACAAAGCTTGTGAGTTGGCTCCATACCATTGCTCGGTGATTTTCTATACTTGCTTCTATTTCCATCTTTAGCCTCTTCATTGGGTCCATGTCACTTTTAGCTGGACTTAATGTCATCTGATCGTGTGCTTGCATCCCTCTTAGTTAGTGAAACTAATAGTTTCACTGTTGGCTTCCCAATTAGGACTTGGTGGGTTTGGTGTGTGGCACTCAGCTGGTATGTTCTTCTTGTGTTGTGCTCTGCCCATTGTGGATCCACTTGGAGAGGTTGGGGGCATCCTTGTGTTGAGATCTCCTGAGCAGTGTGGGTGGGGTGTGTTCTGGATTTCATAGGCAAGGTTGGGCACTCACTTGGTTTTTCTGGGACTGTTTGTGCCCTCAGATATGCAGCTGGTCTTATGTGCATGCTGGGGCCGGTGGTTGGGGCCTAGTGCACCCTTAATCCAGTGCCTTTGCTGGCTTGTGTGAATCCGATGCACCCACAGACAGAAGTTGTATCTCCATGTGTACACATGTGTAGGGCTGCTGGTGGGGGTGCGCCCTCAGAATGGAGCCTGCTGGTAAGGGTTCAGGCTGGGCTGGGCTGGGCTCCTGCAGCAGGAGCCTACAGGATAGGCTGTGGGTGGTGCTGTGCTGGAAAGCCAGTGTGCGTGAAGGCAGGGCTGCACCTGTAGGTTGAGAGCCTGCAGGCAAGGCTGCTGGTCATGCAACCTGCCAGAGACTGGCCTGGGCCTGCCTGGCAGCTATGGGTGGGTGGCCGCAGGGTTCCTGGTACCTGCCTGAGGCCTCCAGTGCCTGCCCCGTGGTTACAGAGTGGTGTGGGGTCCCTGGTACTCACCTGAGGCTGCCCAGAGGTGGCATGGGGTCCCTGGTACCTGCCTGAGGCTGCCTGTGTCTGCCCGGAGATGCCTCAGGGTTCTTGGTACCCGCCTGAGGCTACGTGAGGCTGCCCACAGGTGGCACGGTGTCCCTGGTACCTACCTGAGGCTGCCCGTAGGTGGCACAGGGTCCCTGGTACCCCCTGAGGTTTCTTGGAGGTAGCGTGGGGTCCCTTATTGCCCCCTGAGGCTGCCCGGAGGTGGCATGGTGTCCCTGGCACTCACCTGTTTCTGCCCAGAGGTGGCGGGGGTCGCTGGTCACCCTGAGGCTGCCCAGAGGTGGCATGGGGTCCCTGGTACCGCCCTGAGGCTTCCCAGAGGTGGCAAGGGGTCCCTGGCTCCCCCTGCCACATCTGACCCGCCTGGCTGCAGGCAGCTGAGGTCCGCGTGGGCTTCCAGGAACCGGGCTAGGTCTGCTTCCCCAAGGACCGGTGTCTGCCTGCGGGTGGGCCAGGGATGAGTGCACCCGTGGATTGGGCGCTGCACCCGAAGGAAGGGGCCCTGGGAGGGAAAGGTGCTGACTGGCAAGGGCTCAGGTCAGGAGCGGCTGGGAGGAGACAATGGGTAATGGTGGGAGCTTGTGGTGGGGGAGGGGCAGCTCTTCATTCCTCTACAGAGCAGAGAGCAGCTGGGGAACCGGGTCTAGGCTGGTGCGGAGATGGGAAGGGGGGTGTGCCTTGGGTAGGGGCTGGCTGGGGTCAGGGGTCTGGATCCCAGCTGGAAACTCAAACCTTTACAGGGGAGTGTCCTGTGGAGGCTGCTACTCTTCGGCCATCTTGCTCCACTCCCCCCCATACTATCATTTTTTAAAAGATTGTATTCGGTTATGTAGCTCAAGCTGGCCTTGAACTCTTCAATCATCCTGTGTCAACCTACCAATTTTTAGGATTACAGATTTGGCCCACCACTCCCAGCCCTATAAATCACTTTACAAAGAAAACCTTCATGCTTTGAAAATAAGAAAATTCACTTCACTTAAAATCATGCTATTTTTATTTAAAAACAAATTTTATTTACTAGAGAGGACATGGAGAGAGAATAGACATGTAAGGGCCTCCTGCTGCTGCAGACAAATTCCAGACACATGTGCTGGTGTCTGCATCACCTTACATTGCTATTGGAGAATTGAATCCTGGTTGTCAGGCTTTGCAAGCAAGTACCTTTAACTGCTGAGCCCCATAACAATGCTCTTTTAAACATTATTGACAACCTCCATGCATACACACAATGCACATTGGTCATAATTCCCTCCCATCAGCATCCTTTGTCCTCCTCCCATACCCACCTCCACTGACCCCCATCTTTCCAACTAGTCTGCCATCTTTTTTTATTTTGCCTTTGTATTATACAGGCCACTGTGAGGAGATGCAAGCAAAGGCCGATTAGTGTCTGGAAGCCAGCATTCCAAAGCACTGCTTCCCACCTTTCAGCTCTTTTCTTCTTCCTTTCTCCTCTTCTGCCGTGGAGGCTGTGACTCCACTGTCCCTTCTTCTCAGCACTTTGGTGAGTTTTGAGTCTCCCCAGTGGTCACCGCCTTCTTCTCAGCACTTTGGTGAGTTTTGAGTCTCCCCAGTGGTCACCGCCACCTGAAGCATCTCTAACCAACACTGAGAGTGGCATTAACATATGGACATAAACATAAGTGTTTAGAGGGCCAACTTGTGGGCATAATCTATTCATTTAGCCAAAACAACAGTAATAACTTCACTGCAGAGCTCTTGACCTCCCTAGCCATAGGGTTTTGACTAGATGTCAGTATGGGCATGAATTCCCTCCTGTGGAGGGGGGGCCTCAAATCCAATCAGAGAGCAGTTGGTTTCCCCCATAACAATCATGCCACCATTGCACCAGTTGCCACATTTTGGCTGGCTGGACAGTCATAAAGCTTGCAGATGCCACTGCTGGTTAAGCCCATTGATAGCTTTTCTCCCCCAGCAGTCTGCAACACTTCCCAGCACTATAGGGAAGAGGCTTTCAGCTCAGCTCCGGCTGGCTTTGTCAGTGTCCTGCATTAAAAGCATGTAGTATCTTCAGCAGTAGGGTCTTACCATGTGAGTTTCCAAGGACAACCAAGAGTCTTGGCTATAGCCTGTAATGTTTGGGGGGTGTCAAGGGACTCCCTGACAAACAACTTACTTTGAGGTATACCAATCCTGGTACTGAAATTTTTCTAACAGTAAATGGCTTCTGATCACACAAGTAATTCTATTTTCAATCAAGAAATATTCTGTATTAACATGGAATGTGGATTTTGGTGAAAAAATTTGTTTAGAATTATCACAGCCTTTGGGTCCGGTTCAAGATGGCTGACTAGCAGACACGCCACGTCCCTCGGGTAACAAGGGTCAGGGTTTTCAGCAGGGATCCAGGTCGTGGACATAAGCTGCAGTCACACTCTGAGCCGCAGATACCTCCCAGCACACGATTCTCAC
>PVHP010014298.1:0-39363 GCA_004024765.1 Zapus hudsonius | reverse complement strand
TATAAGTCCTTTACAACCTTGGTTAGTGATATTCCAAGGTATTTGATTTTCTTTGAGGCTATGGTAAATGGGACAATCTCTCTGATGTCTTTTTCTGTCTGCTTGTCTTCTGCATATCTAAAGCCTGCTGATTTTTGTGTGTTGATTTTGTATCCTGCCACATTGCTGAAGGCATTAATCACCTTCAAGAGGTTACTGATACTATTCTTTGGGTCTGATATATAAAGGATCGTGTCATCTGAAAAGAGGGATAATTTAGTTTCTTCCTTTCCGATTTGTATCCCTTTTATGCCCTTCTCCAGTCTTATCGCTTGGGCTAGAACTTCAAGTGCTATGTTGAAGAGCAGTGGTGAGAGTGGGCAGCCCTGTCTTGTTCCTGAATTGAGTGGGAACTCCTTGAGTTGTTCCCCATTGAGTATGATCTGTGCTTTAGGAGTTATGTAAATTGTCTTTATTAAGTTGAGGAATAGGTCATCTATGCCTATTCTTTCAAGAGCTTTGAACATGAAGAGGTGTTGAATTTTGTCAAAAGCCTTCTCCGCATCTATTGAGATAACCATGTGATTTTTGTGTTTGAGCCGATTAATGTGATGTATTACATTTATCGACTTGCGTATGTTGAACCATCCCTGCATCTCTGGAATGAAGCCAACTTGGTCAGGATGGATAATATTTTTGATGTAGCGTTGTATCCGGTTTGGTAGGACTTTGTTCAGGATTTTTACATCTAGGTTCATCAGAGATATGGGTCTATAGTTCTCTTTTCTTGTTGCATCTTTGCCTGGTTTGGGGATTGGGGTAATGGTAGCTTCATAGAAGGTGTTTGGTAGCCTTCCCTCTTTTTCTATGCTTCTAACAAGCTTCAGAAACAGTGGTTTTAGCTCTGTGATGAAGGCTTGGTAGAATTCAGCTGAGAAACCGTCTGGTCCGGGGCTTTTCTTTTTGGGAAGGTTTTTAATTACATCTTCAATCTCAGCGGATGTGATAGGTTTATTTAGTGCTTTTATCTGTTCTGGGTTAAGCTTTGGCAGTTGGTAGGTATGCAAATACTTATCCATTTCTTCCAGGTTCTCTAATTTTGTGGAGTAGAGGTTTTGGAAGTATGACCTGATGATTCTTCCAATGTCTTCAGGATCTGTTGTGATCTCACCATGGTCCTTACTGATTTTGTTGATTTGAGCTTTCTCATTTCTTCGTTTGATTAGATTGGCCATGGGTTTGTCGATTATATTAACTTTTTCGAAGAACCAACTCTTTATCTATTTTTTAAATTGTTTTCTTTATTTCCAATTCATAATCTCAGCTCTGATTTTAATTATTTCCTTTTGTCTTGAGCTCCTCAGGTTAGCTTTTTCCATCTGTTCCAATCATCTTAGGTGGGTGGTTAGGCTAGTGATTTGAGACCTCTCTGTCTTTGATATGAAGGCATTCAGTGCGATGAACTTTCCCCTCAGGACTGCCTTCATTGTGTCCCATAAGTTCTGATATGATGTGTTATCTTCATCATTTAATACTAGGAAATTCTGAATTTCCTGTTTTATTTCTTGGATGACCCAATCATTTTCTAGGAATGAATTATTCAAGCGCCAATACTTTGTGTATTTTCTGGATCCTGTTCCACTGTTAACTTCTACCTTTAATGCACTATGGACTGATATGATGCAAGGAACTACATCAACCTTCCTGAATTTGTTTAGGGAGGATTTGTGACTTAAGATGTGATCAATTTTAGAAAATGTCCCATGTGCAGCTGAGAAGAATGTATATTCTGTGTCTTTGGGTTAGAATGTTCTGTAAATATCTGTTATCCCCATCTGGTCAATGGTGTCATTAAGCTCTGTTATGTCCCTACTGATCTTCTGTTTGGTTGATCTGTCTAGAGCTGATAGAGGTGTATTAAAGTCACCTACTATGATGTAATTAGAGTCTATTTCTGCTTTATTTTTGAGTAGGGTTTCCTTTACGAACTGTGTTGCACCCGAATTTGGGGCATATATGTTAATGATGGTGATATCTTCCTCCTGGATCATTCCTTTAATGATTCAGAAGTGACCTTCCTTATCCTTTTTAATTGATTTTAGTGTAAAGTCTATTTGTCAGAGATTAATCTAGCCACACCTGCTTTCTTTTTACTTCCATATGCCTGATAAACTGTTTTCCATCCTTTTACTCTAAGAAGATTTCTGTCTTTAGAAGTAAGGTGGGTTTCCTGTAGGCAGCAGATGGAGGGGTCCGTCTTTCTGATCCACCACAGCTGTAAGTCTGTGTCTTTTTATAGGGGAGTTAAGTCCATTTATATTCAGTGATATAACTGTGAGGTTTGCTTTAAGCCCTGCCATGATGAAGGGGTTATAGGGGTTGTTGTCTCTGCTGCTGTTATTAGCGCACTGACTGCAATTGTTGTGTCTGGTCTCTGGTACTCTTCTGAGGTACATTTCTTGTTTCTTCTGTGTGGGATATCTCTTGCAGGATCTTCTGCAATTTTGGCTTTGTGTTCAAATAGTTGTAGAGCTGGTTTACTTCATGGAACACTTTCACTTCTCCATCTATCAGGAGGGATAACTTTGCTGAGTAGAGTATTCTAGTTTGAAAGCCATACTTCTTTAGGCCCTGAAAAGCATTATTCCAAGCCCTTCTGGCTTTCATGGTTTCTAATGAGAAGTCTGAGGTAAGTCTGATGGCTTTTCCTCTATAAGTTACGGTTTGCTTTTCTCTAGCAGATTTGAGTATTTTCTCTTTGCTTTCTATGTTAGGCATCTTAATTAAAATGTGTCTTGGAGAATTCCTCTTCATGTTCTGTCTGTTTGGAGTCCTCTGGGCCCCTTGAAAGTTGAGAGGGCTTTCTCTTGTTAGATATGGAAAGTTTTCTTGAATAATTCTGTTGAAGATATTTCCTATGACCTTAGCCTGGGCTTCTTCTCTCTCAGGGATCCCCATGATTCTAATATTGGTCCTATTTTTTGTATTCCATAGATCCCTCAAGTTTTGCTCACTTGATTTCTTGAATTTATTGAAACCTATGACATCCTTATTAATTCCTTCTGATTTGTCTTCTACTTCTGAAAGTCTGTCCTCCAAATTATCAACTCTGGGACTGATTAATTCAAGGGATGTTTTTAACATCTCCTTTTCATTATTTGTTTCTGCTATAATTTTGTTTATAGACTTCAATTCTTTGGTGAGATCTAATTTCCAATCTAATTTTGTTTTTGCTTGGGATTCCTGATAATCATTTTTAAGTTTTTTTAAGTCCTCATCAAATTTAATCATTTGATTGTCTAGCTACTCTCTTAGTTGATTAATATTCAATTCACTTAATGTGTTTCTGAATTCATTCATATTTCTCTCCATTAAATTCAGTCTGGAGACTATGTTTGAGTTAGATAACTTCATCTCATTCATGTCTTTTCTCATAATTTCCATATCAGCCATTAGCTGCTTCGTTTTCGCATTGCAATTGTGGTCAGGAGTCATATTGTTCTCTCTTTGCGATTGTGTATGTGTTGCCTCTACTTCTTTGCCACTCTTGTGTTCCATAAAGGGACTAGGGGCCCTGGGTTGGCGAGTTGCGTCTTTGATTTCTGTGTTTTTTTTTCTTGATTTCTTCCCATGTCTAGGTAGGGGAGTGGGACTCAGGCACCCTGAGGAGTGCTGTTCAGCCCGCTTTGCTTCCAGTGGAAAAATCACCAGGTTTGATCCTAAACAAAGGTCTTTCCTCTTGGGGTGTTTTGTCCCCAGAAAGGCTTAGATCTTTACCTTTCTGGATCCTTCTGTCTGTGACTGTTTCGTCTTAGAGCCACCACATAGGCCCCTGTCCCCAGTTGGTATGCTGCAGTAAAAACACAGTCCCAGCACTCCAACTATAGGGCCCAGTGTTCTCCCACCTGACTGTGCCCTCCTATCAGTGGCTTGTGGTCTCTGGTGCCCCCCGAAGCCACCTATGTCCTCCCAACACTTGCAGAGGTTCCCCGGTGCCTGAGGACTGGCTCCGCCATCAGGCAGCTGCGGTCCGGAGTGCGCTCCAGGAATCATGCTAGTTCAGCTTGTCTGTGTATTTGGGGGGGTCTCAGGGAGAAGTGTGCCCAAGAATCGCTGGAGGGTCAGTGGTGCGTGGTCCCTGGTGCCCTCCGAAGCCACCTATATCCTCCCAGCCCTGGCAGAGGTTACCAGGTGCCTGAGGCCTGGCACCGCCCGGCAGCTGCGGTCCGGAGTGTGCTCGGGAACCGCGCTAGTTCAGTTTGCCCAAGGAGCGCGTCTGCCCGTGTATGTGGGGGGGTCTCAGGGAGAAGTGCGCCCAAGAATCACTGGAGGGAGGCTGGAGGAAGGGGGCCCCGGGAGGGAGAGGTGCTCAGCCGGCAAGAGCTCTCAGGCAGCACTGGAGAGGAGATAATGTCGCCGGTGGGAGTGGGAGCTAGGAGTGGGGGAAGGGCAGCACTTTGTACCTCTGCGGAGTAGAAAGCAGCTGGGGAGACCTGACCCCCCGGCTGGCTAGCGTGGAGTTGGGGAGACGGTAGGTTTGGGTTCAGGGCCAGCTGGGGTCCCGGGTTTGGATCCCAGCTGTAGAATCAAACATTTTCCACGAGAGTCCTGGCGAGGCTGCTACTAGTCCCCCATGATGCTCCCCTGACTACTTTCTTCACAGGTCACAAAAAGTGGAATTGTTAGTGCAAAATAAATATGTATTTTTATTCACACTCCCAATTTGCCTTCAAGAAAAACTATTAATTTGCCTACCTGCCAATAAAATATAACATAACATTGTCTAATTTTCCAATATTTCCAATATTTAGTGAAAACTAAGCACCCATCTTTTAAATATTTGCCAATTGGTGAGGTGAAAATTGATGTGAGCATGTTGGTAGGCTGTGTTTTCAAAAGAAAGGGAGTTATGCTATCACCCAGGATGCAGGCGTCTGATGGAAGAAGCTAAATAGGTTTAGTACTTGGTTTAGAGAAAGGGAGTGAGGGAAGCAGAGTTGAGTAGGGAGGAAAACAAAGTTAGGCTGAGGTCTCAGCTGCAGGTGAGCTTCGGCTTGACCCCAAGGGAAGCTATGGAGTAAAATACTGGTTATGTTGGATACAGACTCTCTTTAGACAGTCTAGTGGTACTTTTGTATGGGTGTTAGGCTTAAATGAGCAAATTATTTGAAATAACTTTGCACATAATAAAGTGCTATAAATTGTGAGTCATTATTAATATAAATTAGGTCAGAATCAGTAAATCCATAAAGTTTCATACCACCCTCTTTGCTCATTAAGGAAACAATGTGGTTTCAGATCAATATTGTGTAGTCAGGCATTGTGCCTGGTGTGAAAGACCAGTGTCAGGATCTGAAAACTCAGATCAGTGCAGCTACCAATGTGCAATGTAACCCCAAGCAGGGCCCTTGTCATCTGCATTTGAAAATTGTGAACACGTGACTGACCTATTTCATATACTTTTGTGAGGAGGCACTGATAGGAAGTGATTACAAAGATTTGTGCAAGTGATGTCATGCACTAACGATGCCTGCACAGTTCATGAATTTCACTTCAACCATTTCTTATGTAGAACTTTTAAACTAAAGAATTTGAACTTGAAAGTTTGACAATTCATTATAGCCATTGGTAGAGGATCTGGATCTTGTTTTATAGACGTATTCTTTTGCTTTTCAACTATGTGGGTTAGTTTTTCTAAAGTTAACTTCTAGTGAAGATGCTATTATGTTATTTCATGCAGCATATCCAATCAGATATTTTACAACATTTAAAATGTAATGAAGCTGAGAGTCATGCCATGCGCCTGACATCTCAGCCCTCAGGAGGCTGATGCAGGAGATTCACAAGTTTAAAGCCAGACTGGGCTATAGGATATACACCAAAAAAAAAAAAAGAAAGAAATTCATCACAAACATAAAACAATAGTGGAACCATGGTACATAACAGTTTATATGTATCTAGTAATGAGAAACAAATATTTGTGTCTCATAGGATTCAATTCTAGAGAAAAGTATGTGCTGATGAAATATTAGTGGGAGTGATAAGTAATTATACATTGACATAAGGTTTTCTTCTGATTCTTCACAATTCAGATGACCTACAGTGCTAGGGGTTTGGTGTAAACCATTGTGATACCTGTGTGTCCCAGTCATCAGAGCACTTAAAAATAAATTTATTATTAATTTATTATTAATATTTCTTAATTTATCTATTTATTTGCAAGCAAAGAGAGATAGAGAGAAGAGAGACAGAGAATGGGTGCACCAGGGCCTCCAGGCACTGCAAATGAATTCCAGACACATGTGCTACCTTGTGCATCTGGCTTTATGTGGGTGCTGGGGAATCAAACCAGGGTTCTTAGGTTTTGCAGGCAAGTACCTTAACCACTGAGAAATCTCTCCATCCCTTTGTTCATATTGTTTAGTATTAGGGTATTCAATGACTACATAAAAATAGGCATTATTTTCAGCACGTCTACTTTCTAGTGCAGTGAGTCTCATTTCCAGGACTGGCCACATCACCACTCCTGTCAACACCTGTGCTTTCTCTATTAACACACCTCTATAGTGACAATGTGGATTCTATTTAATCCTCTAAGGAACAGCAATGTTAGCATTACTTATGAATTTAGAAATACAAATTCTGGGCCCCACCCAGGCACTGCGCAATCAGAAACTGCATCTCATTATGCTTCCCAGGTAGACATAATGTGAGGAAATGAGTGAGAACGATGGTCGAGAGATAATTGACATCCCCACTTATCCATATAGCATTTATATAAAGCCCCAAACACATGCTAAACCACACGGTCTTTTGGGATTGGGTTGTAGAACCTCCTCCTTCACCCTAGACTGCTCCTTCCAAATATTCATTAAGAAGAGCAAGAAATTCTGTGATGCTTAAGTCACTTTAATAAAAATAGTTGGAATAGCCTAGAGTATACTCTAGCTTAAAGTTTATCCCTCACTACAGGACAAGCTATAGATTGTAATGTGTTATATCTGATATGTGGGTCAAGATTCTTGGTTAGTATTAAACTCTCAGCAATATGAATGTTCCATTGAGAAGCAGGATCCTAATTAATCTTAATCATTTAATAAAAATTTCTCTTTTCCCTTCTATTTGAGCTCTTATGAAGTTTGATGGTTCTTTTATATTTCCAATCAAATTCACCAAATACTTCTTATAAAAAAGAAGCTGCAATAAACCAAGAAAGATGTCTTTCTCTGGTCCCTCAGGACCTATAACTTTAGTTCTGTGCTAGTTAGAAAGATACGTTTCCATGGTTTTTCAGTGCTTATAACTTGAGTTCTCTATTGGCAAATCAAATTAACCTATGTACTGCTGTAAATCAGATAACTTATCCTATAGCTATGACAGTTTATCGGCATCCTACTTAAACTTCGCTCGTTCAGACCTTACATGTGTGCTTGAAATGAAAAGAGCATTGCTGATCTAAGGTGCTCCTGTTTGTCTTTTGGAGAAAGGCATGGTGGGTCCTCTTTTGGAGCTAAGATCTTAAGTGGGAAAAGAAAGTGATCTTCTGGAGGCTCTACCTAATGAAGAGTCCATCCTTTCCACCCTTGGCATATGGCTTGTCTGGGACTGAGTCTTGAGTGTGAATTTAGAGTACATCCCTCTTTATTTTTACCCTACTACTGTTCATCGGTTTGGCACATTGCATGACACCTCTTCACCTCTTCAGAAATTTTTCATGTGTTTCCAGTCTTCCAGTACCTGTACATGCTGTTGGGCTTCTCACAGGAAAATGAATATTAGCATCTAAACAAGTAATGTAATTTCAGAGGCACCTGAAAACATCCCTCAAAAAAATACACTCAGTGTGATTCGGAGGCCAAAAGAATGACTTTCTTCTTTTGGGTAACAGGACTTGGCATCAATATCACACTTCTGGAGACATGTGTATGGGATTTAATCTATGTCTAATTACTTAAACTTATTTACAATATTTTATATTCAATGTGAACGTCTTTCAATGAATATCTGGGGCAGTTGGGGGTGCCTGGGCCTGGAAAGAACCCTTGCTGTCCCCACTGTGCTAGAGATCAAAGAAGGATCTCTCCTCTCCTGATCTCTTGACTAAAGGAGTTCCCTAGAACTGGTTTTCCAAAAACAACCTGAGCCCCCTCCGTGGGAAGGAGTTCTCCTTTCCTAAAATTAGGGTTTGAATCTGATCCTAGCATTGTGTTTGACTAAGTCAGTCCCCAAACTTGGCATCCTGGCTGGCCTCTTTCTGAGCCAGCCCCTAAGTCCAGACCAATCAGATCTCTCAGACCCACCTGAGCCTGAAGTTAAGGCCCATCATAATAAGATTATAAATAGATCCTTACCAGGTGGGTGTGGCCCGTTTTGGCTGTTCTCCTCTCCTGAACTTCCTTATTCCTGTCTGTTAAGCCACCGCCCCTTGTCTCAGCCCTGCTAGGCTGAGATGAGGGAGGGCAACCCTTACCCCCACATGGGTTTCCTGCCCCTCATGCCTTCCACATGGCAGGAACTTCCACACTTTCTTCTCTTAACCTAGTAAAGTCTCTCTAAATCTTACCCTATGATCTATGGGTTTTAATTCCTTAAATTCATAAAACAAGGGTCCAGGGAAACCCCACATTTAATGTTTTGTTGGTGTATTGATGCATTGTCAAGGAACCCCAACGTTCCTGTTACATTCCTAAAAGTGTCTTTGATTTAAATTATTTGTTTGCTTATTTTGTTTTATTGCAGAATTGGAGATTAGACTCAGGGCCTTAGAGGTATTGCATCATGATTCAGCCACTGAGCTACAACCCCAGCCCTAAATTTCTGTTTTTAATGTAGACACATTCCTTTAAAATATTTTACTTATTTATTTATTCATGAGAGAGAGAGAGAGAGAGAGAGAGAGAGAGAGAGAGAGAGAGAGAGAGAGAAAGACAGAGAGGCAGATATAGAGAATCAGTTGGGATGATTCTGATATGCTAACTTAATGTAATGTTTGTTGGGGGCTTTGATGGATGAGTTAAGGAAAAACCAAAGACCCCCTCAAAAAAAAAGCTTGCTTGTTGGTGGGAAAATCACCACCAAAAAGTTCCAAGAAAGAGAACAAATCAGGAAATGAAGCGAACAAAGGGCTGGTGTTCAACACCCATCTTTATGAATCTGGGCTTTTTTGGAGTTTCAGCACCCAACCCAGAGTTGCCTTCCTGTCTCAACAGGCAGGTTTATGTATGGCAGCTGTTTGCAGCTGCAGAAGACACTGTTGTTCACACAGAGACATGTGCCAACAATTAAAAACATTTAAATTTAAAAAGATAAATAATTAATTTTGGAAAGATAATGAAAGCATCCTTAATGGAAAAGGATCAAAATACAGATTCTATATTTGCATGTCTCAACTCATTCATCTCACCATAATCCCAACCTGACCCATTTCTGTTTTATGTAAAGTGCATGGGCTCCCTGTATGCTAGGTGATAGACTTTCTAAATCCCATTTCCTATGGGGCCATATGATCACTGGCCAAGAGTCCTGTTCCAAATTTGAAAGGCAAAAGAGAACCAGATCTCATTATTCTCATCAGTCTTCCTCAGATGAATAAAGAGGTACCTGGTGATTCTTTCTCTGTCTCCCTCCACTCCCTAAGCAGCTAAGCATTTGCTCTGTAGCTCCAGTCCTGAAACCAGGCACTGTTCTACAGGCCCAAGAGACATTCATCTCCTGTACACCACTCTGTTGGCACTGTGTTTAAGTGGCTGACTCATGACTATTTTTTCTGAATCTCCTATTCTGCCTTCTAGACCTTTGCTTCTTCAACAATTCAAAAATCTGTATAGTTTATTAATTTGCATTGATAATGACTCTGCATCCTTGATTGATTGCTTCTGTCTTATTTCTGCACAAATTATTTCTGATCACCCTTAATAAATAAGATGAACATTGCATGATAATTAAGCAATAAATGAAGCAGGAAAGCTATGGTTTCAATCATCAGGCAATTTAGCATAATGTTTGCATAGCAAGATTATTTGCATTACATATGATTTTCTACCCCAAATGCTATATATATGAGGCTTCTCAAGCAGACTCAAAGGTGAAGAAATTATTTTGTTCTCAGTGAATATGAATATGGGACTGGCAGCAGGTCCTAGTCAAAACGGCTGGTTTCTCTTTAACCTCTACAGTCTGTGACCTCACTACATAGTGCTAAAGATGAGACCCAATGCTTTGTAATACTAGAGTGAGAAAAACAGAGGAGACATCATGGAAAGTTGAGTCTTTTCTTCTTATAATAATAGCTATTCTAACTTCTTCGGCTGTTGATAAACACATGTCAACATTTACCTATTCATTCTGTTGGAGAAAACTGGATAACTCTTAAGTGTTTTGCCCTCCAGGCTTACATTAAAAGTTAATTACCACCACATGGGAAGGGCCTCAGGAGGCTCTGACAGCCTTGAACTAGTATGGGCAATGTGTGTGCATCTCACATTAGCTCCCCAGAGGCCCACCTTGCACAATAGAATGCTTTCTCCTTAAGTGAGGGCTTTCAAGTTAAAATCCATACCACTTTCTGTATGAGTAGGAAATTGAAGAATGACAAACTTCTATTGGGAGATGAACTTAGAGCCTTCAGTTGCATAGTGAAGGATTAAAGTACTGTGAGATATTTGGCCTTAGATATAAAAGTATGATTTGTTGGGTGTGGTGGTGCACACCTTTAATTCCAGCACTTGAGTGGCAGAAGGAGGAGGATTTCCCATCAGTTCGAGGTTAGCCTGGCACTACAGAAATAATTCTAGGTCAGTCTTGGCTAAATTGAGACCCTACCCCCAAGAAATAGTTAAATAAATAAATAAATGTATGGCTTTAATTAGCTACACCTGATAACAAAATGTATGTAATTCCCATAGCTCTGTTAGTCATAATTTATTTCAATTTACTTAAACTTACATATATAATTTTTTGCATGAGAGTGTGTGTAGACTATGTGTGTGATATGTGAAGTGTGGAGTATGCATGTGTGTCTGCAGACATGTGTGACTCATGCTCATGCTTTGTATGTGTCTGTCCACAAGCATCAAAAGCAGTGAAGGTCTTTGTAGGGAATGAAAAGAGGTGGCTGGCAGATCCATGATCCTCATAAGAATATCTCCAGCAGTTGATTGTTTAAGATTAACAAAGAGATCTCATTGCTCATCCACCTATTTCCGTGAGACAAGGTCTCTCACTCAATCCAGACCTATTGTCTCTCAGTGAGTCTCTGGTTTCTGTCTGCCCTTTGTACTAAGGATGTAGATGTGGGTAGTGACACTCAGTTTTTTGTTTTGTTTTGCTTTGTTTTGTTTTTTGAGGTAGGGTCTCACTCCTGACGAGGTGACCTGGAATTCACTGTGTAGTCTCAGGGTGGCCCTGAATTCATGGCAAGCCTCCTACCTCTGCCTCCCAAGTGCTGGGATTAAAGGCGTGAACCACCATGTCCGGCTGACACTCAAGCTTTTTGTGTGAGTTCCAGGGAGTGGAATTTGTCTGTTTCTAGACCGAGTGACACTCATGTTCATGTGGCATGTCTGAACCATCTTCCCAGCCCTAGTGTATATTTTTTCAATAATTGCTCTAAAGTTTATACATATCTTCTATGAGTTAGTATTTTCTTGGTTAAATATTATGTGATTTCCTGCCAGGTTCCATGCCCACTTAATTGACCAAGTCCATTATTTAGTACATGGAAAGCTTTCATTCATGCTTTTGATGATGGATGCTGCTGCAAGCTATGGGTAAAAATAAGGCATTTCAAAGGGTGTTGTAATAATGGTAGAGAAAATGAAAACAACAGTATATATTTAGCAGAATAAAATGAGAATACAAAGAAACAAAGAAGGCCAGAAAATAACTCACAAAGAGGAGCTGAATCAGACGAGTAAAGCATCTGAAAATCCACTACTCATATCAATGTCAGAAAATCCAAAGCGAACAGGTGATCTGAGCTTGCAGCTGACATCCACTTTCACACTTCCTTGGTCTATAAAATACTTCTTTAGCTTTCGTGAACAAAGACACCGCAGTGGGCTACACAAGGTGAGCAAGGGAAAGGAAAACTGTTCAGTCTCCTCTGCATGCATTAGTCATTCTCGTCCTCTGAGCCTGTGTCTTAATTGCCTTGCCTGTCTTATTAGATTGAAAACCCACTGGGTTGGGACCATCACTACTAAGGTGTGCAGCACTGAGCTTGGCAGGTGATCAGCACTCAATAAATGTCTATTGTGACTATAAACCAATGTATAAATCTCAGAAATAGGCATAATAATGGACCTGACAGATTAATGCCTAAGGCTATTTTTGTACAGCAGCATGGGCTAGCCAAATCAAAATCAGACACCTCAGACTCAATTCTTTTCAGTTTTGCATGTAATTCTCAGTCTTCTCTTTTTTTTCTCCCTGTGACAGACAGGAAGAAATGATAGTCAACTTCCCAACATAAGTGAATTGAAAAGCATTCTCTTTCCCATTCCCTCCATTACCGTCTCCCTCTCAAAAGCTGTTGACCCATTATGTAGATGCCATTCTTTCCTTTTATTAATAGAGTAGTTTCAAATGCTGCAGCAGAGATCTTATGTGATATATGTCCTCAACATTTCAGATTTTCTTCTCTGTGGTAGGGTTTTTTTTTCTCTAGGAGCAAAAAACTATATAAAAAAGCTATCTGAAACTGGTATTGTGGCACATACCTATATTCCCAGCAACTAGGAAGCCTGGGAAGCAAGAACATAAGTTTGAGAGATCCCAGTTCCAAAAACAAAGGACTGAGAATGTGTAGCTGAGTGGTGGAGTGCTTTCTTAGTAGGCCCAAGAGCCTGAATTTGATCTCCAACAAGGAAATATAACTAATATACAATTCATATTTTTGCATCCTATGAGATGATAGAATTGTTGTTATTTCTTTTTGAATAACAAACAACCATGTGGGAAACAAGTGAGTTAAGAGGGGCCTCCAGAGGAGCAGAGGTCAATCTTCCTAAAATAAGAAAGAAAAGTTTTTTTTATGTGGGTCACTGAAACTTTCTGAGATGATAATAAAATACAATTATTGTCAAATTTCAGTTTTGCCTTATTGGACAGCTGTGTACCTATGAGATTAGATTATGCTAATCTTGCAAAGATCCAATATAGTTACAAAAAACAACTAGTTGACCTGTTTTTAGGTAGTCTTTCACACAAATTAGATTATTATACTACTTCATAATATGGGCATTGAAATTATCTGAAAATTGCTAAAAAAATTCCTATGTCTTCTCATATACTATGATGGGAACATTATGTACAAAGAAATCAGTTAAATATTCTGCTCTTTGGAACCAGTCTTAAATATTATTTTTTCTTTCTTTCTTTTTTTCTTCCCCCTTTGTGTATTGTTGCTGAGGGGACAATGTCTCTGGATATTCTCCCCACCATGGCTCTTACATTCTTTCTGCCCCTTCTTCCACTCAGTTCCCTGAGTCACAGTGGGTGAGTTTTAAGTCTGCTTTATTGTTGAGATCTTAAGTATCTCTGGATCTTTGGCCTGTAGTGTGTTGGGTATCATTGGTGTCTGTCTCCATTGACCTTTCATGGGTTATCAGACTTGCTGTGGTGATTGGTCTCCTGTTTGTCTCATCACTTTCTCATAGGTTTTGTTTGGGCCCTTTGTGAAAGCTAGGTGTGGTTTGTCTCCTGCCAAGAAGTCAGCCAACATCCAGTGTCTTGTTGGTGGAACTGAGTTGTCCCTGGCTCCCTCAATGCCTTCTGAAAAATATAAACAAAATCTACATCAGAGAGTGAGAACAATATATGTTAAATGAGACAGCATTGTTATTTTGGCTAGCTCCTAATGGGTATAGCCTCTCTGTAGCTCTCTGGTAATGGGAATTTACCCTAGGAGCCCGAGATCTTGGTCCCCATAGGATTATGCCATGGATCCCAGTTCCAATTAAGGGTTCCTTATCACCAAGTGGGTCTCTTAGCCAATCAGTAAGCCATTGATTACCCTCCTCAGTTTAGCAACACTATTGCACAGATGGGCATTTCTTGACTTGCTGGCCTCTTCCACATAGCTGTGTGTTTAGCATTCTTGTGATAACTGTCTATATTGTATATCAGTGGTCTCTGCTTTCTCTAAATATCCTTGACCAATTTCCCCTGGCAGCTCATGCAACACCTTCCAGTGCTACACATGCTACCATCTGGGAGCTGGTTACCATTCTGGATCTAGTAGGATCTCTTGTGTTGTTTGATGACACTCTGTGATTTCCTCAGCAATAGGGTCTTACCTTAGACCTGGGACAGGTATTCAAGAGCTTTGACAGAAGTCTGTCATGTTTTGGGGACCTTGTGGGTCTCTGTGATCAACAGCTCAGTGTGGGAAGGAGCCAATAACTGGGACAGAGAGGTGCAGACCTGAGCAATTATTCTTGAGGTTAGGCTTCCATCCATTTTTTCATGGTCCCTCATACCAGGTGGTACCCACAGCTTCCTCAGGAGCTAGTATTAAAGCTAGTGTTTTATGGTTTCAATTAATTATTAGTTTAGTTTACTATATGAGTGCCCCCTCATTCCCCACCCAATTCTTTCCATTCCCTTTTACAGTCTCTTTGTTCACTGACAGATTTTCTAAATGTTCTCGTTTGACATGGTTAGGAACCATATATGAGCGAGAATATGCGGTGCTTGGCTCTCTACTCTTATGTGAGTTTGCTAAGAAATCTTTCTTTCTTTCTTTCTTTCTCTCTCTCTCTCTCTCTTTCTTTCTTTCTTTCTTTCTTTCTTTCTTTCTTTCTTTCTTTCTTTCTTTCTTTCTTTCTTTCTTTCTTTCTTTCTTTCTTTCTTTCTTTGAAAGAAAGAAGGAATGTAGGCAAGTGTCTTAACTGCTGAGCATCTCTCCAGCCCAGAACCAGTCTTTTGTGAAGACTGAAGACGTTTTTAAGGACACACAACCAATCTTGTGAAAACCATCTTCAAATCTTTGTCATCATGAAACCTCAGAGTAAGCACCATACCTTAAAAGCCCATTGTCAAACTCCATGTCACTTGTGGTGGTCAACTGAGGTGGACAAATGCTCAAACAGAGCATAGTCATGATCCCAAGATCTGAAATGCACCTGACCATCTCCTTGCTGGGAACAGAATCATGTAACTCTAATGCCCATGCATGAGCCAAAAACTGTTACATCATCAACCCCCCACATATGATAGGCAACACAATAAAAACCAAAACCAAAACAGAACAACAACAACAAAAAAAAAAAAAACCACCTTAATCTTCTTCAGGACCAACCTCACTGGTGAGGTTGCCAGTGCTGCTCAGTGTGATTGCTTGCATTTCTTCGTACACCTTCATCTCCTCTTCAAAATAAAACACTTTCTCTCATGCTGTACTGCTGTATAAATTCTTTCATCCATGGAGCCAAGAACCTGAACAGAAAGGGGCTTGACCTCCCTAGTCGGATCTTTCTTACAGCAAAATTAAATGTGTATGGTTCAGTGTTTCTTTGGTTGGTTTAATTTTGAGTGCTATAAGCTCTTTATTCATAAAAGAATAATTAAAAGTTTTATAAGTTTAACTTGTTAAATGAGCTAGTAAGCATAAGAAGAACCCAGACAATCAAAACAACCTTGCAACATGCTTAGAGCCTGGTTGCAGCCTCCTATCTTCACTGACAATTTTCCATCACAAACATCCTGTTTCTTCTCTTCCAGTTGTAATTCAGTTAAGTCCCATACTAAGGAAATACAGGGGCAATTGGTATAATTGTGAAACTATGAAAAACATGGGTATCTAATGAGAAGCTGCCCAATATTGTCTTTCTTTTGTGCATTTAGGAGAAGCATAAACCTCCTAATGGACTCTTGACAAATATAGATGCTTAAGATGGTTTATTTAACCCAGGAGCATCTGAACATGAGGGTTTTTTTAACTGGGGTTTTTAAGTTGTGTCATAGAATCAGAAAAATGTGAATTTTTGTCCCTTATCATGTGACTGAACAAATCGCTTGCTCAACTGTATTGACTGTAGCATCCTCATGTGTGTGTGTGTGTGTGTGTGTGTGTGTGTGTGTGTGTGTGTGTGTGTCTGTCTGTCTGTTTGTCTGTCTGTCTGTCTGTGTGTATATATACAGGACCACAAAAGTCCTGTAAGAATGGCTATGGGCATTGAATGAGATATGCTCAAAACTATTCCTTAGTTTTGTTGTTATCTATAATAAGTAGGCTATTTTCATTGTTACATTAATCTTCATTTTTAGACAAAACTAATATGGAAGAAGACTGGCAGAACAAGGAGGAGGAGTAAAAGTTGAGAAATACCCTCATACCTATAGTTCAGAGTTGTGTTTGAAATCAATAGATTTAGGAAGTCTCTCATGGAGATTGTAATCTTGCCCACCAGACACTAGACTCGAGCAAGCTGTCATATGATAGCCTAGCAAGAGCTTTCAAGAACTTAGTAGCTGGACACCATTGACATTCCACCCTTACTGGCCCCAAAGCACCAAGATATCTTCCCCCATAATTTATACATTATATGTCCCACTTTTGAAAATCTGCTTACCCTAGAAAGAAGTCTTCCAAAATCTAAACTGTATGTTTTGCATATGCAAATTGTCAAATATCTTTTCCAACATTCTTTAAATTATTTGCTTCAATGTTTGTTTCTGTCTTTAAAAATTAGCACAGAAATGATGATTATATTCATTGCCACCAGCTAAAAAGCTTTGGACTCCTGCAGTGTAGCTTGAGGGATTTTGTAGGTTTTCTTCTCTCCATTAATATTTAAGCTGGAGCTAAGGCAGACAAAACTGAATACATAACAAATAACCATCAAGGTTGCTCTTTATGGGTCAAACATAATGACAGCCTCAATTATTGAAATTCTGTGCAAATGAAGTCAATGCATTTTACTAAAAATATTCTCCAAGTTCTGCCTCTAGCTTCTTGGGTTTCCAGTGTTAAACTAAATTTGAATACTATTCAGAAAATAGAGTTGAATTTTAGTTTGTGCTTTTTAAAGGAAAGAGTCCTATGTTAAGGCACACAATCTCTCAGGTGATATAAGCTTGTTGGCATGCCAACATATGAATTAGAAGCAACACATACTACGATACCATACACATACACCAATGGGGGAGGCCAAGTACCTTGGAGGACACTGACCCTACTCCGTGATGAACTAAAATTATGTGTGCCTCTTGACTGTCTCCTAATATCGTGAACGTACCCCAGAGTAGAAAAACATTCCTCTAGAGTCCATATGATGTAGACTCTACTTCCTTTCTACTAACTTTCCTTTTTTTTTCCCAATTTTCACATTTCCAGTTTTGTCTTTTTAATAACTCCCAGAGGCTCTCTGTCATCATTAAACTTGAGACTTTGAACGAGATAGGTTTCTTTTCCTGAAGACAAAGGAGCATTCTTCCACACAAACCTATTCTCCCCTTCTCAAGGAGTCCTAGTCCCTTTTCTCAACGAGACTGACTTCAAGTGGAACTTGCTTCCCTTTGAAGTCTGACCTCTGCACATATTTTCAGCCTGCCAAAATTATATCAGATGTTAAAGGTAGAAGCTTATATCTAGGCTTTGACTGTGATGGCTTATCTTTCTAGTTCACTTGGATGTGGAATTTGCTAAGCACCATCTCTGGCCACGTCTCTGCTGTTTATCATCAAATAGGAGCAAGATAGCTTTCTTACAGCTAGTCAGCCATTATCAGAGTGCCAAGGAGACCATGGACGCCACCTTTTCTGCCCAGACAGCACTGCAACCTGAATCTGACCCAGTCTCATCCAAAATGGCTATAAGCACCAATTCCAGTGACAAATTCCTGCCTCAGCCAGGCGTAGAAGTCTTGGGCCTGGCCCTTTCTGAGTCAGCCTCTGGAGCCCACCAACCAATCAGGTCTCTCCTTTACTCACCTGAGTCTGATGTTGAGGTTCACCCTTATTGGATGTTTCATCCATAAGTGGGCCTGGAATTTGTTTCTTTTTAATATTTTCTTGGCCCCTGAGTCTCCTGTTCCTTGCTTCCTGGCCCCTTTGGTAAGTTTCCCCCTTTCCCAGTATGGCCGAGAAGGGGGAGGATTTCTTTTCTCTTGGGCATTTTCCTGCTTGCTTTCTACATGCGCTTTGTTTCTGGATGCTTTCCATGATCGCTCCTTAAGTGCTGAGATCCTTATTCTCTCTTAGTTTCTCTGGTCCTCTGTGCAAGGGGAGTCTTGTGGCTTGGGCTCTTCTGCTTTGCTTTCCGTGTGTGTGTGTGTGTGTGTGTGTGTGTGTGTGTGTGTGTGTGTGTACTTTTTCCTATGTGAGGGAGCTTTTCTCTATCTCCTCTCCCTCTTCCCAGCTGTGCAGGGAATGGGGATAACTTTTTTTGGCTTGGGCTTCCTTACTTGGCTTCTTTCTGGGTCCTAACTCTCCCTAAAATACACCTTATAATTTATAATTTACCCTCCTCTGTGTCTGCATCTTCAATTCCTTGCTAAATTGGACAAGGACCCAAAAGTGGGAGTACATAAGCCTGAGATAGCCTGCATATTTATGGGATCTAATCACTTCCTGTACTCAAAAATCTGCATCATTTATAGAGGAACTTAACTGAGCAGGGAAGATTATTCTTGAATGTAGGCAGAAAGCATGCTCCTTGATGCCTGTGAAAGGAGCTCTTTTCCCCAGGAAGTACAGGACAGGGTTTTTCTCAAAAAAAGGAGTACTAAAGGACATGATGAGACAATGACAATCTGTCTCTCTGGATGCAGTTTTAAAGATTAATATCATTTAATTCTCAGAACATTTAGTGTAGACATCAATTTTATTTCCATTGTAAAGCTGTGCACTGTTAAGGTTACGTTCTTATTACTTGAACAAACACCCAACCAGAAACAGCTCATGGGAGGAAAGAGTTTATTTCAGGCTTACAGATTCCAGGGGAAGTTTCATCATGGCAGAAGAAGCTGGCTCTCTTCACCATAACAAACAGCCTGAGCTCAAGCTTGCTCTCTACACATAGCCAGCACCAGCAAGCATGACCTGACTCTGTACATGAACTTAGGGCTGGATTCAAGATCCATCCTTAGTGACAAACCTCCTTCAGCTCAGCTCCACCAGCTGGAGACTTAGCAGGAAGATTAATCTTAATAAAAAGTGGCTGGCACAGCCCAAGCAGGACCTGGCTAATAGGAGGAAAGAAAAATGATAGCATCAAAATAGAAGAGAGACTATGGAAAGCGGGGATACATGGAAGGCAGATTTGAGAGGGGAAAAATGTGGGTGGTGGGATGAGGTTATGGTCATGGTATATGAGGCTGAGGCTATGGGACCATTTACATACAAACTACCACTGGCACATACTTTTAACTAGAGAGACAGAAATCCCAAAGTCAAGCTCAAGCTCCCTGTTGCAGTCAGCTTTCTAGTTGCTGCACAGAAAGAACCCAAACAAAAGCGGCTTGTGGAGGAATGGGTTTATTTGGCTTACAGACTCGAGGGGAGACTCCATCCTGGCAGGGAAAACGATGGCATGAGCAGAGGGATGGACATCACCTCCGCCACAGCACTGCAAACAGCGGCAGGAAGGTGTGCCAAACACTGGCAAGGGGAAGCTGGTTTATAACCCCATAAGCCTGCCCCTGACAACACAGCTCCATCGAGGTTGTAAAACCCAAACTGCCATCAGCTGAGGATCGATCTATCAGAACACATTCAATTGTTTGTGGGGGACACCTGTATCAAACCATGACACTCCCCAAAATGACAGGCTTATTTCAGGCTTGTCCTGGCAGTTTTTGGTATCAGTGAGACATTCAGAGTGTTTGTCAGATCTTTTCATAGAATTGGCCTACCACTGTGAAGCCTGGAGGGCAAGAAGGCTAAAAGGCTATGGGCTTTGGCACTTCTGCTTCAGAAAAGTAGCACAAACTTTGCATCAGGAGCATGTTCGGGAGATATTTATGCAACATGGCAGTTATGGCTCCACCTAGGAGATGTTTTCAACCCTTGTTCATTTTTTTCTCATAGATTCTGAATAGAAACGCTGAATGCATGTACATGGTGGACAGAGTTCATCTAATGTCAGAACATTGGACAAAACATGAGACTATTTGACTCAACATATCACAACACACACACACACAGAGATAGATAGATAGATAGAGAGAGAGAGAGAGATATTCATGGCACCCATCTGTGCAATAGTGGTGCTCAACCTAGGTGGGTAATCAACAACTGGCTAATTGGCTATAAGATCCTCTCAGAGGCAGGGAACCCTTGACTGGTGTGGGGACCCAAGGCAACCTTGAATGGGGACCAAGAACCAGATCTCCAAGGAGAAATCCTCACTAACCATAGGTCTTCAGAAAGGCGACATCTTGAAAAACTTACCAAACTAGCAATATTTGTCTCAATTAACCAATAATGATCTCACTCTCCATTGGAGATTCTGTTTGTATTTTTCAGAAATCAACGAGAACCTCAAACCACCGAATTACACCAATAGGACCTGAGTTGATTGGGGGGGGGGCACCCAAGCAGGAGAGGAACCACCTCAAACTTACCATTTAGAGCCCTAACAGAAACTCTAAGGAAGTAGCATGATGGGCAAATGAGTTATTCCCACAGCAAGGCAGACATCCTAGGGAAGGATAACGGAGATAGACACCAAGGGTGCCCAAAATAGTCCAAAACACGAATCCAGAGACTCTTAAGAACTCAACAACTATGCAAACTTAAAACTCACTCGCCATAACTCAGGGAAATTTGCAGAAGAGGTGTTGGAAAGATTGTAAGAGCCATGGTGAGGGAGAGTATCTAATGCATAAATAAATGGTATCCTGCTTTTAAGCGGTTTCCTCTAATAATACATGTTACTGAGCATCTTGCTATATTAATATATAAATATATACATATATATTAATGAAGTTAAGATATACATATATACTAATCAAAATGTTTATACTAATGTATATACTAATCAAAATGTTTAAATTAAAAAAAAAGAGTACTGTTCTTGATTACCCACCTAGGTTTAGCACCACTATATAGGGCCCAAATGAAACCTTTGAGGAAGTGGCGAGATGAGCAAGAGAGCAAGTCAGATAGCCTATGAAAGGGTACTGGAGACAGACACCAAGGATACCCAACACAGGCCAAAGCAGAAATCCAGAGACTCCTAAGACCTTAGCCATAAAGCAGACTTAAAACTCACCCACTATGACTCAGGGAACTTAGCAGAAGAGGGGGCAAAAACATTGTAAGAGCCATGGTGGAGAGAATATTCAACATATTGGCCCCCTCAACAACAACACACAAAGAAATACACTGGCTACTTCTTGTACAATTCATAACCCCCTATACCATAAACTGTGTCATAGTCAGCCACACGCCGCTGGGATGAATCTCCAAAGCATGCACAATTATGGGGAGGAAAATATTTATTGAACAGATCCAGGGGAAGAAGTTAAGGAAAAGCTGGCCCCCTTTCACAGAAGCAAGCAGAGACAGAGACAGAATCCCACCACCAGCACCACAAGCAAGCACACTCCAAACTAACTAAAGGAACTCCAGGCTTGAGCTCAGACTGCTTTTTGCATATGTATAGCTAAAATTCCAGACCCACCCCAGCAATACCTTAGGGCTGAACCCTAGGATGTGGCCAAGGTGACACACTTCCTCTAGCCAGAACTGGCTGGAGACAATTTATAATTTTAAACAACCCTTAATTCTTTGGGGGGACATTTATTCAAAACTGCCACAGACTGGTACAGCAAGCTCCCTGAGGAGGGCCCCCAGCGGGTTGGGGACAGGGAGGAGGGAAATGGAGGTACCATCACAAAACTTGCTCATAAAATGTATCTAATTATTGACAATAAATAAATTAAAAAATAAAAATAAAATAAAAAGAGAATTTCAGGGAAAAAAATCAGAGTCTTGCTCTTGTGCTCCTGTCCGCATCCGTGCATTTAGTGAGGATGCTTTTATTTGGTTTATCATCTCACCAGATTTTGAATAGTAATTAACTTCCTGTCCAACTCACCTTTGCGCAAATTCTGTTTTTCAGAGACTGAAGAACAATATAGAATGACCATGAAGTTTTGTGTGTAAATATCTATCAGTCAGTTTACATATTCACTTTGGTAAACAAAGGCTAATCCACAAACTCCTGCTTATAGGAATTTTACTGCTTAGGACACAGTCTATTGCTGACCATTTCAAACTATTGATAAAGCATGTCGCATTGTAATGCAGACCTGGAGAGCCATGTTCCCTCTTGCAATATTTCTGCCAGAATGGCAATATATTGGTAATAATGATCTTGATGAAATCCTTATGTTGCAAAAAGCATATGTTTTAAAAAAAAAGGTACATCATTCTCTATTGTTTGGTTTTATAGCATTCCTTGTGACTGATTAAGAATACAACCTATTTTGGCAAAATGGTATACTTATGTATTTAAGAAAAGAGGCAGTATTTAATCAGGATTCTCTAATTTAAGAAACTGGATATTTGCTTCACTGTTTTCATTTTCTGCAGCTAATAATATTCAGATGTGACATTATTGCCACCATCGTTATTATAAAGCATTATTGAACCTTGACTTTGTACAGAGCATTTAATTAAAGAGAGGAAAGGTTAGAAAGGCGAAGAACCTAATTACACTGCAGCAAGATGTATTCAAAGAAGGACCATGAGAGAAGTGTCGTGTGCTTTCTGTCTTTCTTTTCACTAACTTCTCCACAGACTACTAGTAGTAAAACTGGAGGTCTTGACATTGACTAGGCATAGTAACCAGTAGTCTTGACTGCTGCTTTGAAATTCAGATCTTTCAATGATCCACCTGAAAGGTAGGGTCTCCCCAGATAGGGGCTGCGTTAAGGGTGCTTGAGGTTTACACATACTCAGCTGTCACTTGGAGTGAGTGATCCCAAGGTGAAGATGGGGCATGGGTAAAGGTAATTAGGAAAAGTTATTTTTGTATTTTACCACCAAAAGTACCTTCTATTTTTATTTTTCTTTGTGCTCAGTTCCTTTGTCACAGCAAATGCTGCTTTTCCTGCTGCATATGCACGCAGTCATGAGCGTGATAGCAGCTCCCAGAGGTAATTGGTCTTCATTAGATATAACTGTCTGTCAAGTAAATATTGTTCCGAATTGAGGACATTAGTTATCCCATGGGGAAAATGTTGTTTTGGTGTGAAAACAATCCAAAAAGATAAAGGAGTGTCTTAGTCTAATTGTGGTCTGTAAAGAGTGCCATAATCATTGCCAATGAGCTTCGAAGGTAGGTTGAACTGAATTTAAATTCAATCCAGCCTTATAACTTGCTATGTTAATATCGGAAAATTTCTCAATCTTTGTAAGTTTCAAGTTTCATTCTTAAGGAGATTTACATCCTCTCAGGCCTCTAGTGCACCCTGGGAAACATTGATGTGAGATGCTAACTTCCCAGTTTGGTGCATAGGACTGTTCATTGTTATTCTAATTACATTGATGATAGCATTGCTGTGTGTAATTCCACAGCCACAAAAAATTCCTCTCAGTCTCCAGACTCCTTTGATTTGTTTGAATTACTCCCACTGAAATGGGATTATTTATTTCCTTTATTCTCTGGTTTAGTCTTGGATATTGAACTATGAATACAAAAGGAATATATACAGAAATTAATATGAGAAATCAACTATAAACATGCTAGCTGAATGTTGACTTAAAATAATTACAAATGTTCAAAAATTTTATTTTGATTAAACGATATATTATACTACAGGATGGGAAGAGGGCTCAGCAGTTAAAGCAACTTGCTTGCAAAGCCTGATGATCTGGGTTTGATTCCCCAGTACCCACGCAGAGCCAGATGCACAAAGAGGCACATCCATACAAATAAGTTTTTAAAAAGAAGTATATATTATAGTAGAGGAGGAGAAGATGGCTTAGCAGTTCAAGGTCTTTGCTTGCAAGGCCTGCCTGCCTGACTGAGTTCAATGCTCTAGCTGCCCACACAAAACAAATTAAAAAAAAAATCTCAAGCATCATCTGGCATTGATCCTCAATGGCAAGACACACACACACACACACACACACACACACACACACACACACAAAGCAAGCACTCACACATACACCACACTCATGTGCAATTATATAAATAAACAGAACATTTATATGACAGAAAACTTGTCTGGTCAAAATTAAAGATACAAAAAATTAAAGGGGTGGAGTTTAATAATCCAATATATAAACATAGAAAATATTGAAGAAGTGGGGCAATCTACAAATTATAGATATTGTAGTCCTCAGTCTTACAAATTTTCTAGCTGAGTGAATTTTCTATATTTCTCAGAGCCTACATCTCCCCATCTATCATTTCATATTAATCTTCAATAAAGGGGCATTGTGCTTAATGTGCTAGATACAGGGGAATACTCAACGTGTGGTAAAAGTTGGGATAATTACTGTGTATTTACTATGTGTAAAGTACAGTTTTTCTCATGCTTGACAACAATATGCTTAGCAACATTTTATTCCTTTAAAACACCTTCTCAGTTTTGTCTCTTGGATGAGTTTACTCATATTCAGAATATAATTTACAAAGTTTTTAATTTCATGCAATCTCATTTGTTGTTTTGGAGTTATTTCAGGTTCTAATGAAGTCTTCTTGAGAAAGTTTTTACCTATTTCTCTACCTGCCAGTGTATCACCTGTGTCCTCAAGTATTTTTTAGCATTCCTGGCTTTACATAGAGGTCTTTGATACATTTTGAATTGACTTCTGTGCAGAGTGAAAGAAGTGGGTCTAATTTCATTCTTCTGCAGGTTAGTATCCAGTTTTGCCAGCACCCTCTGTTGAAAAGTCTGTCTTTTTTCCAGGGCACATTTTTGATGCCCTGGTTGAACATTAGGTGACAACAGCTGTGGTAGTTTGACTGTGATAGTATGTGTGGCCCCATAGAGTCATGTGATTTATCACAATTGAGTTGCAACTGCAACCTCTAGCAGGCAGATCACTGGTGGTGGGTCCTGGGGTCCACACTAAGGTGTGTTTGGGCGTGGATCTTCAATCTAGTCCTACTAGGTCTGTTCATAGCAGTTTGAGCACTGGCTGTTGACATTTTGTGGTGCTGGCTATTGGTGATGTCTCTCTGCTTGAATCTATGAAAGGCAGCAAGCTTCTTTCTCCATTGATGGTGTTCTGCTGGATTCTATAAGTCTTAAAGAAACCTCCTTCCTTCCATGTGCTGTGCCTGGTTAGATGCTTGTCTCAGCATTGGGAAGCTGAATGCAACAATAGCTGTTTTTTGTTTTTGTTTGTTTGTTCATTTGTTTTTGTTGGGTTTTTCCCAGGGCCCTCTGTTTTATTCCATTGTTATGTTTTGTGCCAATCCCACACTGTCTTTGTCAGTATGGTTCTATAGTATCATTTTAGGTCGGGCTCTATACCCTACCTCAGCAGTGCTTGGACATCCATGCTTCTTGTTGTTTTATTCATAATAGATAGGAAATGTCATTAATCTAAATGCTCTTTGACTGATGCCTAGATACTAAAAACCTGGCACATATACACAGTGGGGTTTATTTCAGCTACAAAGAAAAATTAAATTGTAAAATTTGGATAATTGGACAAATTTATAGTAAATGTATTAAACCCAGAAAGACAAAAAAATCTCATGTTGTCACTCATATGTGTCTCCTAATGTTTACTTTTTTTAATGTATGTGAATATGTGGATGTGAGACTGAGAATGGGCTGTGAATCCAGACAGCAGACCTGGAGAGGTGAAGAAGACATCATGAGAAAGGAACCATGTAGCATGAAAGCAGAAAGGAGAGTACATTGTGGGGACATGGAAGGAGGAGCCTGAAGGTGAGAATAGAAACAGAGAATAGAAACAGGTTTTGGATACCTTCAATTGAAAAGAATGCATAGCCTACCCAATTTTCTTGTCTTTGTTAAATTTGAAGGGTAAGGAGTTAATATTCTACAACCTGAAAAGCCTTGTTTGAGGTCTTTGCACCTCTGCATGAATAATGAACGTTAATTAATGATGACAATGATTTCATGTTTTTACCTTATTGTATGTTACCACTGCTAAGTGCTTTCTACCTGAAGTGTATTCTCTATTATTTTATCCATTATATTACTCCTGGTGACTCATGCTTTGTTAAAATACAGCAGAACTCCTCTTGTGGGTTACCATAGCAAATTGCATAAGAATTTATGCTATAAATTATTCATTACACCCAATTTAGTATAATTATTAATTCCAGCATACATTGGTGCCTGATTACATCTCGGTGCTCATTGCTGGATCTTGACCATGTTCCACCGAAAATAATGATCTGTCATGGCTAATCAGCATCTAGCAAGTCCTCCTAAAAGGTGGAAACATTTAATTAATATTGGTTTAATGAAACAACGATGGATTCAGTTACAGCAATCTGTCAGAGATTCTAAGGTAGTCCAAAATCTAACTGATAATGAATGTAAGAGCTAATAATATGCAAGCAATCAACATGCTTTCCTACTCAAGGATAAACTGGAATGTACTCTTCTCTGGGCATCTTTCTGCAAATGTAAATCAGCTCTGCTTGCAGTAGGAAGCTTTGCTCCCAACATCAGTTTTGGTACTTCAAGCTTTTATGCCTTGTGCTCCCAGTGAGCCCTTGCCTTGCATTAAAGATGCATCCTGTATTGTATGTGAGCATTCCAAACTGCACTCTGTCCCACATGGATCTCATTTTAACTCTGAATAAGTTTAGCAAAGTTTGCAGTTGTAATTCACACTGGGATTTTATCCTTGTTTTGAACATTGTTGTTGGTTCCATTCAAAAGTCTTTTGGCTACAAAATAATGTTAGTGTAAATGACCTGATTTACATGTGAATTTGGGCATCTCTTGAAGTGTAGAGAAGAAATGTGTCTTAAATGCCATAAAATCAAAGGCATTGTGTAATTTTATATATTTTAAACCTGTTTTCATTTTTGGTGTTGAGTTATAGGCAATATTATTTTTATATTTGCATGCTAACTATAGCTACATATGTCAGTCCTGAAAAAGTAATGAAGGTAATGTATCAATTACTTACTATATATTTGCCTTCATTTTCAGAAAGATATATAGAGTAGATATTATCTTCCTCAGTTTTAAGATGAGAAAGCTGAATTGACCAGAAGGAAAGCATCCAGTTCTGTCTCATTTTAAGTTTGTAATTGTCTTTTGAAACAAATTTTATGAAAATATACCTGTAAACTATAGGCACACAGCTTGAAATATTTGAATAGATAAAATGACTAGTTGTTTTATCCTTGCCATCTTAGAACATAGATACATTTCAGGCATCATCTTTAAAGAAAATGTGAGACTAAAATGATGGAGGGCAGAGAAACAGGACCACGATAGTTTCTATGAATTCAGTATTGGGTTTTGATTAACTTATCTCCCCTTCCATATCCTATATATGTTCTCAAGAAAACTTTCAGAAATCACTTCAAAAGACTACTTTTATGGTGTGTGATTTGCTCTTGGTTTTGTCTTTCCCAGAGCTTGTTAGAGACAACCGTCGGCTCTCTGCCTTGAAGGCTCACAGGCAGTTGGTTGGTACCTGAGCAGCGCTTTCAGAAACCACCTTAGAAAACCATTGATGGACAAATGCTATCATCTCTGCCCTGCAGTTCAGCGAACACTCATTGAAGGTGATGGGTACCACATGAGAATTCATTAATGTCTTCAAGGCTAACCTCTTGTGTAACACACTGTACCCTGCCGTTCATCAACACCACAAATGTAACTCACATGTGAAAGAAGAGGTATGGATATATATATCCCTCCCGCTTGCTTTGGGGACTCATTATACCTAGTGGCAGAGCAAGCAGTTTTAGAGGTCTTTTCTGGAGCAACTAGTTGTGGAAGCTTGGCACCATTTTTTTTTTCTTTCTTTTTCCCCCCTTATTTTTTAGAAGTCTATTGGGTCGCTCTAAAGCTGAAAGAAAAACTCCCAGGAGAAAGAATGTGAGAGCTTGTGTAAGGAACAAAGACAAGAAGAACCAGCCTGAATAAGAGAAGCCACAGAAGTAGAAAGTAAAAACTGAGAAAAGAAATCTAGCCCAACTGACCTCTCTCTATACACATGTATTGTATCAGCATTTTCACAGAAGAGCCAAGTGAATTGCTTATTTAATCATCACTCAGTAGCATAGTATTCTCCTCTAACAGTATATAAGCAGAAAATGCAAAATAACTAGCATCATGCTATTAAAATTACTTTTATTGGTTGGTTGCCAGGGGAAATTTTTAGGAAATACCTAGATGATAATGCCCGTTTATAGATGAACAAGAGGAGAAAATCATTTATTCCTGGTCCAGGCAGGTCTCAATCCAAGAACCTAATTTGACTTTATTATAACATAATTTTCATACTTATAATTTTTTACATATGCCATTTACTTTAGAAAATGAGTCTGGAGAATTAGGAAGTGGTTCTCTTCTTGTCCCCCAACCTTGTCCTAGGAGGTCATTACAAAAGGAGATATGTACTCAGGAGAGAGGTAATATATTAACAAAGTATTGATGCATTTTCTCACATGTATTTTTTCAAATACTCATTCGTGGATGAGGCAGTCTTTGCTTACTCTTCAACTATAAGATAGGAAATGTTACATCAGCTAAGGAAATATTTGGTCTTCAATTTCTGATGTTCAATGGAAGATCTGTAAATAAGATCCCATTAAGAACTAGCTTGGATTCTTGGAAGACTTTCTTTCACAGCATATATAAGAGAATTTAGGGAAAAAAAGAGCAAAGGAAAGTAAGAAGGAAGTTGAATCACACAGGGGCTAGAGGTTAAACAAAAAGGTTAGTAAGACAGACTAAATGGTCAAAAACTGTAGGAATGTGAAGGCATGTGCCGAAACAATGAGTTCATGACGAGTGCTATCCTTCCAGTTTGGATCTTCTGGGAAGAGAACTAGGCAGGTGTGGTGGTTTGAATCAGATGTGCCCCCCCCCCAATAAACTCAGGATCCCCAGCTAATGGCATTTGGAGACATGGAGCCTTGCTGGGGGAGGTGTTTTGGAGGGGACAGGCTCTGGGGTATTATAACCAGCTATCTCTGCCAAGGTGCGGCTCACTCTCCACCTGCTGTGGCAGGGGTGATGTCCTGCCTGCTCATGCAATGCTTTCCCGCTATTAGGAAACTTCCCCTTGAGTCTGTAAGTCAAAACAGTTTCCTCCTATCATTGTTTATTTTTTTTTGGGGGGGGGGGTCTGGTGTTTTGTCCTAGAAACACGAAGGTAACAAAAACAGCAGGATAACTCCTCACTGAACATAGGTAGTCCAATAGGTCTACATAGTGAGAGTGTGGAATTCCACGCCAGGAAGGGAGGGCCCATGCTTGACATTCCAGCATGTCTTCCTGTTGCACTGTGGGCTAGGAGTATGCTTACTGTAGGGAAAGCATCAAGGCAGACACTGGGAGAGAGGAGAAGTGGGACCTTAGACAGAAATGTAGGGCACTGGAGAAAGTCAAAACCCAAACAGAGATCATACGAAAGAATGCTATTTTCTGACAAAACGGATCCCCACACTGAAGGAATGCACACAGATTTAAAAAAAAAAATCTTTCCCTGGTTACCTACTTCTGCATTGACAACTCACGGTGGCATGTAAACTGGCACACCAAAGGAAAGTCATGGAGAAAAGATGTTTACAACAAAGCTGTAAACTCATCCAAAATCTGAGTGAGGCCTATCCATCACTACTTAATCATATAGCATCCAACAATCACAAATTACTATCTCTGATGTAGAATGGCGTATAATAAACTTACAATAGAAATGATATGCAAATTCGAGTTTCAAAAAAATTAACTTGGGGCTTCCGTTTCAAGATGGCTGACAAGCAGACACGCCACGTCCTTCAGGAAAAAAGGGTCAGGGTTTTCAGCAGGGATCCAGGTCGTGGACAGAAGCTGCGGTCACAATCTGAGCTCCTGATAGCTCCCAACACAGTATTCTCACCACTGGAAGCCTCCATCAAGGACCAGCGCTCGCTGGAGGCACTGTGTTGTCACGAATCGGCAAGCCCGGCCAGAGCAGCCTCAGCCTGCCAGCCGACAGAGGCTTTTCATTGGCCTCTGCCGGCTTCCCTCAGGTTCCCTCCCTCTGCGTGTTCCGCATGTCTATCACGTCCCTCCCGGGCCCTTGAGTGTCTCTCATTTTCAAATTTTTTTTTCTTTTTCTCTCGCTCCTATGTAACCCCTCCCCCCATCCTCCTGGTCTCCAGCGAATGTCCCACCCCTTCCAGGTCCTAGCTAATCAATTTCCTTGAATATCTTTTTGTTTTTGTTTTTGGCCTGCTAATCGGGACCTGGGCTCATACGTGGGCCCTCCCCCCAGGCTTTCAGGTCGCCAGCCCGTCTGCCCTACCCCTCCAGACCCTTGCTAATTCATTTCCTTGCTTACTTTTTTTATTTATTTGTTTGTTTTGGCCCGCCAACTGGGAACTAGGCTCTTACAGAGCCCCTCGCCCTGCCTCCACATCTCCAGCAATTCTGCCCAGCCCCTCCCTTCAGGTTTTTGCCAATCTTTTTTCTTGTTTACTCCTTTATTTTATTTTATTTTTTATTTGTCCTCTTTTTTCTCTTCCCTTTTCTTTTTCTTCCCTCCTCTGTGGTACATTCTGCCCACCGAACCCTGAGGCTTCCATGAGACCTTACCCCTGTGGTTTTCCTGCCTGTCTACCCCCACAGTTCCCCAAACCCGGATGCCCACGGTACCCCAGCCCACTGATTCTGTGTAATCCCCAAGCGCTGGTCCCTGAGGTATACTCAAGATCTGGGTCCTGTGGTTTCCCCACGTGCCCGCCAACTCCTGTGGTTTGCCCACAACCTGGCTCCCACGGTTTCCCTATGAGATAAATACTCCCTGGGCGGCAGTGACAGGCAGCTGACACCCTACCCATTGTACCTTACCCCTAAGAGGCCCCGCAACCCTAGCAGGCTACATAGGACCTGGCACCCCATCCTCTGCCTACTTAGTCCCCACAGCCCTACACCCTCCTCTAACAGGGTACCACCAGTATCTCCATCAAAGTCCAGCCAGTGATCTGAGGGCACACACACTCACAGATTAAACAAGTGAGTGCCCAACCCTACCTGTGGAGTCCAGTGTACTCCCAGAACACACTAGCAAAGTGAAATCAGATCAAAGGCATCCCACCAATCACCTCAACTGGAATCAAAATGGGCAGAATTCAACACAAGAATATATCACCAGCTGAGGAAACCATGCCAAATGGTAAGCATGATGCCACCAAAGAGAGTGAGCAGAGTCAGGCCCAGGAAGACAAGACAATAAACCCTGCTCATACTGGTACAGATCTTGAGGAAATCTATTTGTCAGTCATGCAAGCAAAGATGGACCAACATATTGAAAAAGTTCAAATTCAGCTCATTAGCTTTGCCACCAGGCTTAATATAATTGAAGAGAACCTAATGGGCTTCACAAAAGACATATCAGAACTAAAGACAAACCTGCAAACTGAAGGTATCAAAAACCAGCTTTCCAAATTAACTGAAGATATCTGCAAATACAAGAATGACTGTCAGGAAGAAGTAATTAAATCAAACCTTGAAATGAAAACACATCTCAACAGGATGATGGAAGCAACCCAAAAAGAAGTAGCAGAAAACAAAAACCATCTTGAAATAATAAGAACGTCCCTAGAATCTCTTACTAACAGGATTAACCATTGGGAAAACAGAACCTTAGACATGGAAGACAAAACAGAGGAAAATTCGCGAGAAATCAGAAACTTGACAAAATTCAAAAGAGCAAGTGAACAAGACTCAAGGGAAATGTGGGATACCATAAAAAAAAACCTAATCTCAGGATCATGGGGATCCCAGAAGGAGAAGAAAACCAACCTAGGGGCATAAAAAATATTTTCAACATAATTATGCAAGAAAACTTTCCATACTTGGCAAGAGATAGTCCTGTACAGCTAAAAGCGATACGGAGGACCCCAAACGAATTGGACCAAAAGAGTAACACCCCAAGACATATCTTAATTACAATGCCTAGTATTGAGGATAAAGAGAGAGTGCTTAGAGCAACGAGAGAAAGGAAATTCACGTATAAAGGAAAACCCATCAGAATCACCCCAAACTTCTCCAGAGAAACTTTAAAAGCCAGGAGAGCTTGGAACAAAGTGATCCTAGGCCAAAAGAAGTACGGATTCCCACCTATACTACTGTACCCAGCAAAGTTATCCATTATAATAGATGGAGAAATGAAAGTATACCATGAAATTAACCAGCTCTACAGTTACTGGAACACAAAGCCAAAGCTTCAAAAGATACTTCACGAGATAACCCACGTAGATGAGACAAATATCCGACCTCAGGAAAGGAACAGAAAATAAGCAAGGTAACACCAAAGAGATAACAAAACAGCTCAGATACCAACCTCCCTATTCTCTTCAACATGGCAGGGTTTAAAGCAAACCTCACAGTTATAACTTTGAATGTAAATGGACTCAACTCTCCTATAAAAAGACACAGGATCGCAGGTTGGATCAGAAAAATGGACCCTTCCATCTGTTGCCTTCAAGAAACACACCTTATCGCTAAAGACAGCAACCTACTGAGAGTAAAAGGGTGGAAAACAATTTTCTAGGCATGTGGAAATAATAAAAAAGCGGGTGTAGCTACTCTAATATCTGACAAAATAGACTTTAAACCAACAGCAATAAAAAAGGACGATGATGGTCACTTCTTACTCGTCAAGGGAATGATACAACAGGAAGACATTACTATAGTAAATATGTATGCACCAAATGCAAGGGCCCCTCAGTTCATTAAGCATAAATTACTCAAAAGCAAAGCAGATATAGATGCCAACACCATCATAGTTGGAGACTTTAACACTCCACTGTCATCCCTAGACAGATCGTCCAAACAAAAGACAAGCAGGGAAATAAAGTTGCTAAATAGCACGATAGACAAGCTAGGGATAACAGACCTCTACAGAACATTCCACCCCAAGGACACAGATTACACATTCTTCTCAGCAGCACATGGAACTTTTTCCAAAATTGACAATGTACTGGGCCATAAATCATCCCTCAGCAAATTCAGAAAGATCAATGTGATCCCCTGCATCATATTAGACCACAATGCATTAAAGGTAGAAATTAACAACATTACAGGATCCAAAAATTTCAACAGATACTAGCGACTGAACAACTCACCCCTGAACAATGATTGGATCAAACAAGAAATCAGACAGGAAATCCAGAACTTCCTAGAAACAAATGATAATGAGGACACAACCTTTCAGAACTTGTGGGACACAATGAAGGCAGTTCTAAGGGGGAAATTCATTGCACTAACTGCCTTCATAACAAAGACAGAGAAGTCTCAAATTAACCAACTATCCTCACACCTAAGGTCATTGGAACAGATGGAAAAATCCAACCCTAGGAGCTCGAGACGCAAGGAAATAAGATCAGAGCGGAGATTAATGACTTGGAAACAAAGAAAACAATTGAAAAAATAGACAAATCAAAGAGTTGGTTCTTTGAAAAAGTCAATAAGATCGACAAACTCCTGGCCAACTTAATCCAACGAAAAACTGAGAAAGCCCAAATTAACAAAATGAAAAATGACAAGGGTGAGATCACAACAGATACTGAGGAGATTGGAAGAATCATCAGGTCATACTTCCAAAACCTCTACTCCGCAAAATTAGAGAATCTGGAAGAAATGGATAAATTCCTGGACACCTACCAACTTCCAAAGCTCAGACCAGAGCAGATAAAGATCCTAAACAATCCGATAACAATCACAGAGATTGAATCGGTAATCAAGAACCTACCCAAATGGAAAAGCCCAGGTCCAGATGGTTTCTCAGCTGAATTCTACCAAACCTTCATCACAGAACTGAAACCTCTCTTTTTGAAGCTTGTCAGGGGCATAGAAAAAGAGGGTAGACTCCCAAACTCCTTCTATGAAGCTACCATCACCCTAATTCTCAAACCAGGCATGGATGTAACAAGAAAAGAAAACTACAGACCCATATCCCTGATGAACTTGGATGCAAAAATCCTAAACAAAATCCTAGCAAACCAAATACAAACCCACATCAAGACTATAATTCACCCTGACCAAGTCGGCTTCATCCCAGGGATGCTGGGATGGTTCAACATACGCAAATCCATAAATATAATTCACCACATTTACAAACTCACCCGCAAAAACCACATGGTCATCTCAATTGATGCAGAGAAGGCTTTTGACAAAATTCAACATCACTTCATGTTCAAAACCCTGAAAAGAATAGGCATAGATGGCCTATAACTTAGCATGACAAAGTCAATATACAGATCTCCTAAAGCACAAATCATCCTCAATGGGGAACGACTCAAGGAGTTCCCGCTTAACTCAGGGACAAGACAGGGATATCCACTCTCACCACTGCTATTTAACATAGTTCTTGAAGTTCTAGCCCAAGCAATGAGACAGGAGAATAGCATAAAAGGGATACAATTAGGAAAAGAAGAAGTCAAACTATCCCTCTTTGCAGATGACATGATCTTATATATATCAGACCCAAAGAGCAGTATTAGCAAACTCCTGAAGGTGATCAATGCCTTAAACAGAGTCGTAGGATACAAAATTAACACACAAAAATCAGTAGCCTTTCTATATACAGAAGATAAACATTCAGAAAAAGACATCAGAGAAACTGTCCCGTTCTCTATATCCTCAAATAAAATTAAATACCTGGGAATATCACTAACCAAGGTAGTGAAAGACTTATATAAGGAAAATATTGAAATACTCAAGAGGGAAATAGAGGAGGATCTGACGAGATGGAAATACATTCCATGCTCATGGATAGGGAGAATCAATATAGTGAAAATGGCAATCCTGCCAAAAGCAATCTACAGATTCAACACGATGCCAATAAAAATCCCAACCTCCTTTTTTTCACAGACATTGAAAAAAATAATCTCAAAATTTATTTGGAAGGGAAAGAGACCACGAATAGCTAATACTATTCTGAGCAAAAAAAAATTACACAGGAGGTATCACCATACCTGACTTTAAAACATACTACAAAGACATAGTAACTAAAACAGCATGATATTGGCTGAAAAACAGACAGTCTGATCAGTGGAATAGAATTGAAGACCCAGCCTTTAATGAAAGTAAGTTCAGCATCTCAGTGTTCGAAAAGGGTGCCAACAATGTACACTGGGCCAAAGACAGCATCTTCAACAAATGGTGCTGGACAAATTGGATAAACACGTGCAAAAAAATGAAAATAGACCCACTCCTTTCACCATGCACAGAGATCAACTCCAAATGGATCAAATACTTCAAAATCAAGCCTGTAACCCCGAACACCCTGGAAGAAAAAGTAGGAGGAACCCTACATGAGATAGGAGTAGGGAACAACTTCCTGAGCAAATCTCCAGTAGCCCAGGAAGTACAACAGTCACTTAATCAATGGGACCTGATCAAGCTCAAAAGCTTCTGTACAGAGAAAAACACTGTTCTCAAAGTCAATAGACCCCCTTCAAACTGGGAGATGATTTTCTCCAGCTACAACTCAGACCAAAGCCTAATTTCCAGAACCTACAGAGAACTCAAAAAAATTAATAGCAAAAACCCAAATTTCCCCCTCACAAAATGGGGCCCTGATCTCAACAGCGAATTCACAGAGGAGGAAACACAAATGGCCTTTTCTCACCTGAGAAAGTGTTCAGCATCCTTAAGCATCGGGGAAATGGAAATCAAAACCACAATGAGATACCACCTTTCCCCGGTCAGAAAGGCAATCATAAAGAAAACCAACAACAATCGTTGCTGGCGAGGATGCGGGGAAAAAAGGAACCCTCATTCACTGCTGGTGGGATTGCAAGCTTGTTCAACCGCTATGGAAAGCAGTGTGGAGACTTCTTAGCCTAATGGACATACTCCTTCCAATGGACCCAGCTATCCCACTTCTAGGCATCTATCTACAGGATGTCACATCTCAACACAGAAACATTTGTACAACTATATTTATAGCAGCTCAATTCATAATAGCCAAGAATTGGAATCAGCCCAAATGCCCATCCATGGACGAATGGACAGAGAAACTGTGGTATATTTACACGATGGAATTTTACTCAGCTGAAAGGAAAAATGAAATATCAAAATTTAGGAAAAAATGGTCTGACTTCGAGCCAATCTTACTAAGTGATCACTCAAAAGAACAGAGAATAGAACACCACATATTCTCCCTTATATGTGGTCCTTAACCAGGATAACCGTTTTCTTTATGTAGACTAGTAGAAAGAAGTGAGACGTTATGAATGAGGGGTAAGGGATGGGGGGAGGAGAATGAGGATAAACCATATTAGGTTCAAAACTATAAAATCCTTACGAGCATACTGTAACCTACTGAGAAAATAGTGAGCGTCGTCTGGCAAGAGGGGCCATGGGTAGTAGGGGAGAGAGTCTAAGCCTATGAATAATTAGATCAGCCTGACAACCCCTGGTTCCAACCACTGGTTCCTTCCCTCACTGAGCTTTTGACCAAAGCGACCCATGAGATTCCAACAACAAGACAGAATTCTGTCAAGGCTCTTGAGTGCCCTCCCCAGGCCTGAGGCAAAACCCTGAAGAAACCCTGAAGAAACCACAGACTGCCATTGATCAGCATCGAGAAACCCTTTAACGTCCGGAATGGTATCCAGCCCCCAGAAGGCAGTTAGTGTAGTGCTGGAAGGCACTGCACAGGCTGCCAGGGGAAACTGATCAACAACAGCTGGAATAAACAGAGACCACTGACACAAAACACAATATGCAGTCATGAGGCTGACCACACCTCCTACTGGGAGAGAACAGCGAACCAAGAAAGGAGCATTTTTGTAATGGAGGAGCCTGTGCCTGGGGGAGACAATCAACAGCTTTCAAATTTGGCCAATTTTCCACTTAGTGAGGGAGACCCCTTGTCTGGAACTTGGGATTCAGGGCGACAGGCACCGGATCCCATACTCTTGGGCTCCCAAGACAAGTTGCACTATGGGAGCAATTTACGGGGAGGCTACTAAAAATAGAATCTAGTTAATCCAGAATTGTGTATATTTGTTAACCTATACTGATCTCACTCTCTGATGGAGATTGTGTTTGTATTTTTCAGGATGCAGCGAGAGAGCTGGGGCCCATCTAACCCTACCAACTGACTGTAGGCCGATAGCTGATATTCTGGCAAAAGAGGAGCCACCACAGCCATACCATTTAGGATCCATATGGAACCCCACAGAGAATGTCGGGATGAACAAGGGAGCCACAGCCATTGAATCAACACAGGATAAGCCAGTGAGACAGAAACCAACAATTTTCGACACAAAGACCCCTAAGCTCAAAACCTTAAAGCAGCCTTAATACTCATCCACCACGACTCAGGGAACTATGCGGAAGAGGGGGCGGAAAGTTTGTTAGAGCCGTGGTGGGGGAGATGATCCAGAGGTATGGCCAGGAGAACCTGACTGAATACTAGGCTATCCATGGTCCCCTGTCACAAGGACTGATCCAGATGACCCATGGAGGAGGTTATCCAATGGAGGGGGGAGGGGAAGGCAGCAGGGCATTGGGGATAACAACTCATTGTTTGCCCACTAAATGTTGTAACTCATTATGGACAATAAAAAGGAAAAAAAAAATTAACTTTATGAGGACTGGAGAGATGGCCAAGCCGTTATGGTACTTGCCTGCAAAGTCTAGTAATCTGGATTCCATTTCCCAGTACCCACATAAAGCCAGATGCACAAAGTGGTGCATGCATCTGGAATTTGTTTGAATTAACATGGCTAGTGGCCATGGCATGCTCCCCCTCATTCTTCTGTCTGTCTCTCTCTGCTTGCAAATAAATTAAGTAATTTAAATTTGCTTTTATTTTTCAGTACATTTATAAACTTATTTGAGTAAATGAGAGTTATTTAGCAGTCATGCAAATAGTTTTGTCTATGTTTCTAAACAGTTTTCCTTTTCTTTTTTCTTAAAGAAGGTGTGATCTTATTTTTATTTATTGATTGATTTGAGGGAGAAAGAGAGAAAGAGAGTGAGTGAGAGAGACCAAGCAAGCATGGACACACTAGGGCCTCTTGCCTCTGCAAATCAGTCCAGATGCAGGCTCCACATTGTGAATCTGGCTTTACAGGGATACTGGGCAACTGAACCTAGCTAAGACTAAGCAGGCTTTGCAAGCAAGTGCCTTTATACATTGAGCCATCTTCCCAACCTCTAAGAAATCTTTTTCTAAAAACAAATGTAATGGCATGAAAAATAAAACATACTAAAAGAGAAAGACCGAAAGACTACGTATAGAACAGTCTGCATTTTGTTCTCTTTTCTCCTTCGCATTGTTTGCATGCTGCCAATATCTGTTACAATTAACACTCTATTAGTAAGGTGAGCATAGACACTTTCACAGATAATATCAATAGCAATGTATCCATAATTGAAAAAGGAGACATGAGCTCAGCCCAGTGTCAAATCTTATAGTCACTAGATAGAAATATTCTAGCAATGACATCTGTGTTTTGTACCAGTTAGGGAAATATGAGGAACATTGGCTTGAATTACTAAAAAGTAGCACTGTTAAATTATTAACTAACCAAATGGACATGATCATACTGGTATACAGTTAGTAAACACAACACATATTTCATTGGTCTAGTTTTCTGAAAACTCAAATTGAATTCATTTCCTAAAATTCAAAGCAAGGCAGAGGAAGAAGTCAAGACAATGAGGGCCTCCAGGTAAGGAATAGATTAGGTTTTGAGGACACTCAAATATTGATTAACATGACTTTAACAAATTAATTAACATACTTTACATTGTGCAGTGCTTTCATGATTGTAGTATTATCAAAAATTAAGAACACATGAATATGCTATGTATAGTTGTTTCTTTTATTAATATATTTATTCATTTTTTGTTTGAGAGACAAAGAGAATGAGAAAGATAATGTTCGTGCAAGTGCCTCTTGCCACTGCAAACAAAATCCAGATGCATGTGCCCTTTTGTATATTTGGCTTTAATGGGCACTATGGTACCAAGCTGGAGCATGGAGTGTGTGCGAGGAAACACCTTTAAACAGTTGTTGCAGTCAGCTTTCTAGTTGCTGCACAGAGAGAACCCAAGCAAAAGCGGCTTGTAGAGGAATGGGTTTATTTGGCTTACAGACTCGAGGGGAGACTCCATTCTGGCAGGGAAAACGATGGCATGAGCAGAGGGCTGGACATCACCTCTGCCACAGCACTGCAAACAGCGGCAGGAAGGTGTGCCAAATACTGGCAAGGGGAAGCTGGCTTATAACCCCATAAGC
>PVHP010014297.1:0-39395 GCA_004024765.1 Zapus hudsonius | reverse complement strand
GAGGGAGGGAGGGAGGAGAAAGAGAAAATATGGGCTCACCAGGGCCTCCAGCCACTGCAAACTCCAGATGCATGCACCACTTTGTGCATCTGGCTTAGGTGGGTACTGAGAAACTGAACCCGGGACCTTAGGCTCTGGAGGCACCACCTTAACCACTGAGCCATCTCTCCAGCACCCAATTAATATTTTTAAATATCCATTTATTTATTTGCAAGCAGAGAAAGATAGAGAGAGAAGAGAGATCCAGAGAGAGAATGAGTACACAGGGGCCTCCAGCTGCTGCAAACAAATCCAGATGCAGACACTACTTTGTGCATCTGGATTTGTGTTGAGTTTGAAGAAATCAAACCTGTGTTATTAGGCTTTGCAGGCAAGCGCCTTAACCACTGTGCCATCTCTCCAGCCCCCAATACAATTAATTTTTTGCGCTCTGGCAAGGCTGTCAGACGTGTGTGCCTTAAAGATGCACATTCCCAGGTGTGCCAGCCCTGATCTACCCTCTTCCCAGTCCCTTGCAGTATCATTGCAAGTGTCGGCAAGATATAATAATAATAAATTCTCAAATAATAAAGTCTCAATGCGTAGCCCTGGCAGGCACTCAATATTTGCTTGCCTCCAGGGTACTGGGATCCCAGGTACGAGGGCCCAGTTCCCTATGAATCCTCTGAGAGAGTCTTGGTGATTTCATGTTGAGAACTACGGTGGTAAGAACATCTATCTGTGTCTCTGCTGCTGGGCTGTTGGCCATGAGGTTGGGGGGGTGGTCTCTGTCCCCTGAGCCTGCTGCAGCCCCACCCCTCAACTGATGCCTGGACTACAGTAAGTTAAGGTCTCCTGATGGTGACAGTCTGGGCGCTGAGCCTCCTGGATCGTGTTTGCTCAGCTGTGGACAACCCAGCAGGTCACCATCAGATCAGAGGTCCGCCTCTCTCTGGGGCAGGAGCTGACTCTGTTAAGCATGTTAGATATTCTTTTTTTTGTTTCTGAGGTGGGGTCTCACTCTAGCCTGGTGTTGCGGTCAGCTTTCTTTGTTGCTGCGCAGAAAGAACCCAAACAAAAGCAGCTTGTGGAGGAATGGGTTTATTAGGCTTACAGACTCAAGAGGAGACTCCATCCTGGCAGGGAAAACGATGGCATGAGCAGAGGGGTGGACATCACCTCCGCCACAGCACTGCAAACAATGGAAGGAAGGTGTGCCAAACACTGGCAAGGGGGAGCTGGCTTATAACTCCCATAATCCCACCCCAAAAACACAGCTCTAGTGAGGTTCTAATTCCCGAATTGCCATCAGCTGAGGATTGATCTATCAGAACACATTCATTTGTTTGTGGGGGACACCTGGATCAGACCATGACACCTGGGCTGGCCTGGAATTCACTCTGTAGTCTCAGAGAGCCCTGGAACTCAGGGCAATCCTCCTTCCTCTGCCTCCCTAGTTCTGGGACGAAAGGAGTGCTTCAGCTGTGGAAATACTCTCAAGTACTGATAAATGCTATTCGAATGGATAGTTTCAGGTTGAAAACACTCTTCTGGTGTTTTCTTCTTTAAGACAGGGTCTTGTGCTGTATCCTAACCTGGACTGGAACTCACTATGTGACCCAGGATGGCCATGAACTCATGGCAATCCTCCTGCTTCAGCCTCTTAAATGCTGGGATAACAGGTGTGCACCACCAGGACAAGCTTAAAACAGGATCCAGCCAGTGATGGGACATCATGCTTTTGTCACCAGGTCCGGGTTCCATGTGTCTACATCCGTCCACAGCAGGTGTGACAGGCCCTGTGCACCACCCACAGCCCACCCTATGGTGCCCTCCGCCGGCTGTCCCGGGCACTTCCGGTCACTCAGGACCACCAGCAGCTGTGGCAGCAGACACCCACGGGCGAGTGATCTCCTGCTGACCCTGCTCTCCTCAGTCCCGGATGCCCAGTCCGGCCCAGTGCCCAGCGGTAAGGTGTGACTGGTTGAAGCCCGGCTCTTCAAAGGGCCGTGTACCATGATGGGTGTGAGACCCTGGCACACCCCCTTCTAGCTATAAGAGCAGGTTTGGGGTGTGCGTGCAGTCAGCTGTGGCCTGGCCTGTTCAAGGGTCTGGCCCTGAGCCTGGCTCAAAGCCACTCGGCCTCATGTTAATGATGCTGTTTCTTTTTTTGAGGTAGGGTCTCACTGTAGCTCAGGCTGACCTATGTAGTCTCAGGATGGCCTCGAACTCACTTTACCTCTGATTCCTGAGTGCTGGGATTAAAGGCGTGTGCCACCACACCCAGGCACACCAGGATTTTCTGGTTGTTTTTAATTTTTTGGTTTTTTGTGGGGTTTCCCCCTTGAGTTTAGCCAAGCGTAGGTTGCTTAATGCTGGTTAGCTGTGGGAGGAAGGTGGCTTAACCTCATTTTACAGACAGGGAAAACAAGGCTCAGAAAAAATGAAGCAGTTTAAAGCTAAATACCAAGTGAGTGGCAGAGGACAGGAGGGGCCCTAATGACCCCAAATCTACCGAGAGGCAGGGTGCAGGGGAAGTCCAATGGGAGAAGGGACCAGGGAGAAGACCCTTGCCTCCCAGTCACTTCTGAAAGCCCCCCTGGGCCTTCGAAGGCAAGGCTGCTCCTTCTAGATGGAAAGCCAGAAGTAGTCTTGACTCTGCACAAAGAACTCATGGACTGGAAAGGCGTCCCCAGGGTTCCTTCCCCCTGCGTCATCTTCTTTGGGCCTTCTGGGACCCACACTCTGAGAATGTCTAGCCAGGGAACCCCTCTGAGGTGAGGGAGACTCCAGTCCTGTCAGAGCTGGCTGAGGAGATTCCCTTGGGAATGAGCTCATCCCAGATGTGCTGTGACTCCAGTATTCCTGTGTCTGAGAGGGGCTGCAGTCCCAGGGGATGGGGGGGGGCTCTCCAGCCCAAAGCGCTCTCCCAACCGTCTCCCAACAGCCTGGCTGCTGAGGGCATGCAAGGGGAGGCCTGCAGGGCAGGAGAAGCCGAAGCAGCACCAGCTGGTCATTCCTGGCCAGGCCAGTGCTCCCTTCTCTCCCACCCCTGACCTCCTGGTCCTAGCCTGGGGGGCCTCAAGTCGCTGGCAAGGGAGGGGGCACTCCGGAGACAAAAGTGCTGCAGGCCTGGGACCCACTTCCTCACACAAGAGGCTGCCCCTCCAACTCCAGTATTGGGGAGGGCAGGGCACCCTGGCACAGTCCACCACAGAGCCCCTGGGCTGGGCCTGCCCAGGGCTTGCCCATCCCCCAGGGCAAAGAGCCTTGGATCCAGAGGCCAGATGTCTCCCTGGCTCTCAGCTCTGCCAGCCCTCTGGATGGGCCTCTACACTCAGCAGGTGCCGCCACCCGCCCTGCCTGGCACACACTCTGTCCAGCCACCACGGGGAGCTGGCTGAGTTGGCTTTGTTCCCAGCATCCTTTGGGAAAGTCTTCGCTCACCACCTGCAAGCTCCTCAGCCTCCCACTGCCAGCCGTCAGTGGGCACACTTGGCCCAGCACTGGCCTCCACCTGCCTCCACCCCCTGCCCAGAGACCTTGGTGAACAGGCCTTCGCCCATCCCCACCATCCAGCTGCGCTCCAGGCGGGGATCCCAGTTCCCACAGGCAGTCAGCCCTCGGGCTGGCAAGAAGGAGTGGCCTGGGGGTTTCCAAGGACCCAGAGCCTGTGCCCAGGTGAACACTGCCAGGCTGCCTTCCTGGGCCCTCTGCAGGAGTCCCGGCTACGGAGGAGCTCTTGCCTGCCAACCATGCTTCACCTCTGAGCATCCGGTTGGGATCATTAAAATAGCGGGAAATGGAGAAAGAGAGAAGGGTCTTGTCCAAGGTCCCAGCAGGAAGTGTCATGGGCCGGAAGTGAAGCCAGGCCCAACTCAGGTGACCCAAAGTCAGCACTCCTAACCTGGGCCTGGGCCTCACTGGACAGACAACAGCCTCCTACCTACCAGGCAGGGGTGGGTGCTTGGCAGCGAGGATCCCCCAATCCCTGCAGTGGCTATGGGTCCTTGGGTCTTGCTAATCACTCGATACCTGGGTGCCTACCTCAGTTTCCCTCAGGGTTCCAAAACAGTTCCCTCATAAGTTCCTATGCCTCGACCTCTTTCTCTCACCGGGATCTCCTGACCTGATAAACCTCCCACCCCTTCCAAGGGCCCTGGACTCCCTCTAACCTCCACTCCACCCTGGGAAACATGGCCGACTCTTCACCTGGGGACCGAGCAAGCTCTGCTCCTGTCCCCATGCCCACCCTGGGTGAGGGCAGAGCTGGGGAGGTACCTCCACTGCACAGCCTGGACATTGGTGACCACCAAACAGTGAGGGTCACTTCTGCTTCCCTGTGTCCTTGGGTGGCTCCAGTAGATTCTCAGCACTCTGGTCCCCCCTCGTTGGCCTCAAGGTGGGACACAGGACACCCACAGCTCCACTGGGGATACTGGCTGGGAGGAGGAGATGGCAGCCCAGCGTCTCAGAGTCACCTGGGTCAGCCAGGAGCTGACCCCGCCCTGCTCAGAAGCCATGGAAACCATATGGAGGGAGGGGTAGGGGGCGTGGCTACCACCCCAGCTCTCTTCCAAACTAGGAGGCCAGCAGATGTCAGAACGGCCTGTTCCCACAGCAGGACCCCAGGGACCTGGCCTGACAGTTGTCCAGCTCCATCGGTGCCTCCAGCCGCTCTGTTCCTGCTGTTTTCCTCCAGAGAGATGGGGGATGGGGCAAAGCACCCAGAGGCCCATCTGGCCACCGTTTCTGTGGCTGTGGGACTGGAGATCTTTGCAGGGGTCAGCGAGCTGTTCCACCTCCTGCTTCTGGAACCCTCCCAGGCTAGAGGAAGGAAGGAGGGTCCCCAACTCCATGACTCCTGGGTGGGGCTGTCATATCAAGAGTCTTGTGAGGACACCCGTGGGTTCTTAGCCCTGTATCACACAGTTATTGATACAGGGGTCGGATGGCTCCAGGCTGGAATGGCAGAGGGACCATCACCACTGAGGGCTCATCTCAGCCCTCATGCGGCATGCCAGGCGTGGTTCCAGTGCCTCCCATGGACCCACTGACTTGCTGAGAAATAGCTACTAAGATTCCTATTTACAGATGCAGCTGCAGAGACCAGGGTCAGAGGACGGCGAGCGTTGGCCAGCCAGTACCTCAGCAACCCCAGTCCGTACCCTCGTACAAGCAGAGAGGAAGACGCGGTCCCTGCAGTCACTGCCGTCTTGCCCCAAGCCCTCCTGCCCCCCCCCCTGGTCTGGCCACCAGCACCTCCTTGGATAACACTGGTGGAAACACAATTGTCTTATTAGCCAGGGCATCTGGGGGGCCTGGAACTCCCTCTTCCTTGTCCTCTTTTGCCAAGAGGCCTAGCTGAGGCATTTGATGGGGTGGGGGCACTGAGGGATAGGAAGTCCTGCCCAGGGGCGGGAGAGGCCCCATAGGTCCAGCGGAGACCCTTTCCCCAGAAGCGGGGTCTTAGCCAGTGACTACTCCTGGCCTGCTTTCCACAGTCTGGGGGGAGGGCAAGAGGTAGCAGCTAATTAGTTTCCCAGCAGGCAGATGACAGGGTGTTTACTGAGCACCTGCTACGTGCTGACAGCCCCGTTCCGGGCACTGTCAAGGGGATCAACGTAGTCCCTGTCTGCTCACCGCCTGGAAACAGCAATAGCTGGAGTGTGCTGGTTTGTTTCCAACACGCTGGTGATCCCCTATGGACAGATAAGGAGCAAAGAGAGGTGCAAGGCTTTGAGTTCAAATCCTGAAAGCTGAGCCTCTCCACAAGCTCTGGGCTCAGTGACCACCCTGGTGACACCTACCCTGTGCTAGGCCATTCCCATGCCTGACTCTCCTGTGGCCCCTCAGTGGGCAGGGTGGGGGGTCAGCATTCCCAATTCAGATAAGTGGTAGCTGAGGCTCCAGGGTCATTCCTCGAGGGTCCCCTAGCTGGCTGTGAAAGGCAGTGTGGGAACCCCCTCCCCATCATCTGACCTCGGCTCATGGCTATCCCTCCAACCTTTGGGATCTCCTGTCATTTGGATCATGGGTAGAGGGTCCTGACAGGGCAGAGTAGGGTCAGGTCCCTGCTGGCTGGACTGCCTTCTCCTGCCCAGGGGCAGCTGGGAACTGGGCCTTGGCTGTCACATCCTTTACAGGGACACATCATTTATCTAGTTCAGCCACACATACATGAACTCCCTGGATAATTCTGGTCTCTCCTTTAAGCAACAGCACAGTTATAATTTAAGTATTTTAAGAGGAAATGAAGCATACGCAACGTCTGTGGCCTTAAAGAATGATCATAACAGTCTGAGCCCTGGCAGGATACAGCAAGGGTGTTGTGAGGTAGGGTGGCCCTAGAGTGATCAATTTGTGTTTCTGTGACTAAATACCTGAATCTGGGTAACTTCGTTAAAAAAGTTTTATCGAGTTCCCATTCTGGAGGGCTGGGGGACCGTGCGGCTTCTGCCTGGTTCAGGTGACAGCCTCCTGGATGGTGGCATTATGGCAGTGGAGTGTGTATGAGAAGGAGAGGTCATGTCACCTGACAGCAAGAGAGAGAAAGAGTGATTTGGGAATCCATGAGCCCTTACAAAGGCAGCACCTCAGTGACACCTGCCACCAGGCTCCACCTGTCAATGGTCCCACCAAGTCCACACTTGTGAGGACCAAGCTTCGAGCACATGTGACCCTCAGGTGACATTCACCCCCAGCGGTCCCCAGGTCTAGTCCCATGTGGCTGGTATTTTTCTGCTTCAAGCAGCTGCTCCAGACACTGTGACTGTTGAGCTATTATTTGTGTTTTTTAATATTGTATTTATGAGGATGGGCACACCAGGGTCTCTTGCTGCTACAAATGAACTCCAGACACATGCGCCAATTTGTGCATCTGGCCTTACGTGGGTACTGGGGAATCAAACCCAAACCTTCAGGCTTTTCAAGCCTTTAACTGCTAAGGTCTCTCTCCAGCCACTGAGCTATTATTTCTGAGAGCACTCAAGAGACTCCCCTGAAAGGCAGAGCCTCAGCTTGACATGGTGGGTGACTGGGTGTCGGTGCTTCTGCTGTAAGCAGAGCTTAACAGCGAAGTGTGTTTGTCACAAGAATATTGCCCACCAAGTACCTATCAAACCAGGAAAGCTCTGAGGAGCCAGTCTGCAAGACTGCAGGCCTGATCGGAAATCACGTGTGAATCAGAGAAGGACCTCCTCCAGACACCTGCCGGCTGTGTGCTGAAAACTGCTCCAGTGGTCACGTGTCCACTGTGAATACCAGCAGCTTCCGGAGCAGTGCAGAGCATACCCTGTGCACCTGCTCCCAGAAACCTGTCTTGACATCAGGTGTGGTGGTTTTATGGGCGACCCCCATAAGATCATGTGCTTTGAATGTGTGAAGCCCAGCTGAGCGCAATTTGGGAGGTAGAGCTTAGTTGGAGGAGGTGCGTGGTTGGGAGCGTTATGGCCGGCTCAGCTCCCCCTTGCCAGAACTTGACTCACTCGCCTGCTGCTGTTGTCCACCTGCTGTGGCAGAGGTGATGTCCAGCCTCTGCTCATGCCAGGCTTCCCCTGCCAGCATCCCTCCCCCTGGAGACTGGAAGCCTAAATGTTTTTAAAAACCAACTCTGCTCCATCAGCTGTTTTCAGTGCTTGACCCACCACTTGTCATGTTTTATCTTTACTTGTATGTTACTCATTCAACCCAAAAATAGACTTTCTCTTGATGGCAGGAAATACGCTTGCTCTGAAGTGCAGTAACTATAAAGACATGGTCCCTTCTCCCATGCCTGGTCCAGATTGAGAGACATTGTATCACTAAACCATTATGTGGGTGTGACGCACCCCCAGGCGCGTGTGCACACACACACACACACACACACACACACACACACACACACACACGTGAGCGCTCTCTCATGTGGAAATCCGGACAACCTTGGAGTGTTGTCTTCATCTTCTGCTTTGTTTGCCAAAGGTCTCTCTTGTTTTGCCACTGCAAACACCACATTAGCTGGCCCGTAAGCTTTGGGGTGCTCCTGACTCCACCTCCACTGCCCAACGGGTAAGCGCATTGAGAGTCTAGCTTTCAGTGGGTTCTGGGGCGCCTCCCTCCAGCAGCCAGGCCTAGGAATCAAGTGCTTTTGTCCACTGAGCCATCTCCCCAGGGAGATGACTCCCAGCCCCACGAAACATCTCTAGCCAGGGAGCATGTATGTCAGGCTAGACAGGGTTATGCTCCAGGAACATGCCACTTCCAGGCTCCACTAACTTAGACGACGAAGACTTATTTCTTGTCCCTGCACGTTGACTAGGAGTCGGCCGCATCTGTGCTGTCAGGGATCCACATGGCTGCTCTTAGCTCCGAGGCACAGGGATGTGGAGGATGGTGCACCAGCTCTCAAAGCTCCCACCAGGAAGTCACATGAGCCACTGACCTCATGGCTCCCAGAGCAAGTTCACGACCACATCTGGCCTCAGAAGTGGCGGGGAGAGGGCTCGAGAGACGGCTCTGTGGCTAGAGGTGCTTGCAAAGCCTGACAGCCCAGGTGTGATTCCCCATTCATCACGAAAAGCCAGATACGAAGTGGTGAATGCATCTGGCATTCATTCGCAATGGCAGAGGGCCCTGGTGCACCTATATTCTCTGCCTCTTGCTGTTTATCTATCTCAATAAGTAAATAAAAAATGAAAATGACCAGACTTCGAATCACACCAAGCCCCTGAGGCATCAGGAGTGGCTGCTAGGCCTGCAACTGAGGAGTGGAACCTTCCCAAGGAAGGGACTCAGTGCCAGTTGGCCTGGGACAAAGAAAGGCCCAGGGCAGCCAAGAGTCAGTCAGCTTGGAGGGGAGACATCACAGAGTAGCCCCCCTCCCCACAGCCTCTGGACCTTGCAGCAGGCTAGAGTCTTGAGGGACCCGAAGGGACAAAAACTACACTCTTGCCCAGAGACCAGGGTGGGTGGGGCCCGCCTGGACCCTTCAGATGCCTTCCATGTGTGGGGTCTCCCCTCTGGCTCTCGGGGGGCTGTGGGGGTCTCTCCTCTGCTATAGAGGGCTCACCATCCCTTGGGTAGCTGGGATTTACAGAGCAAGCTGCTGGAGCCTGGCTCAGCCAAGGGCTTGCAGAGCACCGTGGGAGCTGGAAGGGTGTGGGGAAACAATTCCTTTAAAGAACGATGGGTGTGACTCCGAGCAAGAGCTGGGGAACCAAATGGGCGGCTGCCGCTGGTGTTTAAGTGCATTCCTAAGCTACGAAGAAAGAAATAAAAGTGTTCCCTTGTCTGCAAGCTGAAGAGGCCACAACGCTGGGTCTAACTAGGACCAGATGGGCTCTGCGTCTTCCCAAGGCCATTAGCATATCAGACAAAATAACCTCCCAGACACGCGCCGTGACTTGTCTGGCTGCCTGGGTATGGGTTTCCCAACAAGGGGCCAGAAGGGTCTCCAGCAGGGCCCTGCCCACCTCCCTCTACTCAGTGGAAGCCCTCCTTTCTAGGGTACCAAGACCAGGGCATACTCTGAGAAACAAAAGCTCAGAGTTGGAAGGGGCGGAGAAGGTTCCAGAAGCTGCTCAGCCTGTCACAGAGGGAATGCCTCAGGACACACAGAGGCAGAGCTAAGGCAACCCCAGAAGCTCAGAGCCAGGCTCTGAGCCCAGGACTCCTCCATCCAACCAGACACCCAGCCCCACAGCGTCCCCTTTCCTCATCTGCAGGGCATGGCTGCTGGGAGGGTGGCACGTGGCCAGGCCACCCCGTGTGTGAGGATGTCCCCACGGTGGTGACTCCTGCTCCAAACAGGAGCATGCCAGGCATGGCCAGAACGACTGAGGCCAGGGTGGCTCATGAGCTCTGCCCCCTGCACGTGCCTCGCACGGGCACCTGCTCGGAGTGAGGTTTCCGATCTCTCTGGCTTTGGTTCCCCTGCCAGTACAGAGCGATCAGGGGACCCCGGAGTCCCCTATCCTGACAGAGGCAGCAGGGTCCTGTCCTCTGGAAACACACACGGAGCTCAGTGGGAAGGGAGTGCAATGTGCTCAGAGGGGGAAGAAAGCTGTAACTCCACACAACAAACACCCTCCATCTCCACGGCCGCCACCTTGCCACCTGACTTACCCTCTGGGAGGAAGAGCGCTCCTGGCCTCCTCCTGAGGGCTCTTCTTCTGGCGCCCATGATCTCTCCTGATCTGCGTGACCTCTCAGGGCACACCGTGTCTAAAGGAACACCCACACGCCTCTCCTCACTTTGTCTCCCTGGACTTGGACTTGCCTGGCAGCAAGAGAGAAGGCTTCTCACTCAGAGCTCGGCTCCCAGAGTGGCTTGTGCTCGGGCCCCTTGGACCTGCGCTCCCTCAAAGGGCCTGAAAAGCCCGTGTGCTCCAGCTGCTGGACCTGAGGCTGTTGGACTTTCTCGTCCATGGAGGAGGCCCCTGGACCTGCACCTGCACCGACCTCTGGGTGCCTGGGCCCACTCTGCCTCCGAGACCCATCGGGACTGCTGGGGCTCCAAAGGGGCCTCTGTTGTCCTGGTGTTCCTACTTCCTGCCTCCATGCCTTAACTGGAGCCCCAAGCCTGCAAGGCCTCGGAGCTACAATAGCCTGGCACCCTCTCAGTTGCCAGAGTCTTCTGTTCCGGGAGTTGTATTCCCATCTAAACAAATTCTTATGTGCTCATCCTTCACTGTCCGTCCCGAGGGCGTCACCAGCACCAGGAAAATCGCAGTGATGTCTCAGCTCAGCCTCAGGGGATGGCTGGGAACTGGCGGGTCTCAGAAATCTGGGAGGAGTTATCTCACCAAGATGGCATGGGTCCCTGCCCCTCATGTCACCTGACGCGTCATTTCAGCTGCTTCCAGAGGATGGTGTTGAGTGCAAGTATCAGCTCCTTTATTCTCACGACACCTAAGGTCAGTGCTGCTGCCCTCAGTGGACAGGTGAGCACACTAAGAGAGTAGGCACCCAGCTAAGGAGAGACGTGTGCCCCACCTTCCTGACCATTCGGGGACAGCTTCCTTTCCAGGGAGATGCTGGGCCTGCCGCAGGCACCCACCCGCCCCCAGCCAGGGTGAACTGAACGAAACCCACTCAAGGGCTGGTGCACAGGGCCCTCCTGGCCTTGCTCCAAGGGGCCCTCAAAGGTTTCCTCGGCTCTGCATGAAGTCCCTCTGGGCAGTGTTGGGCCAGCCCTGCCCTGCCTATGCCTGAGATGGCAGGGCGGACGCACTCATTTCTGTCTCTGACCCGCACCCCTGCTAGGGTCCCACTAGGCTCGGCTCACAGTGCCCTGTGGAGGCCTTTACAGTGCCCCCAGGAAAAGAGAGCAGACTCCAGACAGGAAACCCCTTCTTCCTGCCTCAGCAAGCCTGAAGCCAGGGCGCTCATTAGCGTCCATGGGGGTGGGGAGGCCACACCCAGGTCCTCTGCTCAGCAAGGCTGTGTGTGCCACCCGGATCACCAACCCCCCCCCAACAGACCCTTAGCTCCTGCTGCAGCCCTGCCAGCTGGGAACAAGAACCCGCTGCCAGACGGAAGCTGGGCAGCCAGAAAGGAGGGAGGAGTTCCTGTGCTGCGAGCATGGCTGAGAGCGGCCTCAACCCCATTGTGTTGCTGGGCTTGACCTTGATCCTCCTGCCTCTACCTCCCGAGGGCTGGGACTAGGTGGTGCCTCCTCTACTAACTAAGCCACGTCCTCGGCCCTCCCCTGGGATTCTGCAACCAGGCAGAATGCTCACGCTGCAATGTGCACGCAGCCTGCAAAACACTCGCCTCAAGTGGCCTCAGTGCTTCAAGCTACTGAGTGCAGCAGGATGCGGACCCCACGTGTGGCGCTGAGCACCCCCTCTCTGTAACCCCATGTTAGAAATTAGGAAACAGTTCCCAGATTCTGCCCCTTGCTTCAGGGCTTTCAAAGGAGCGAATCCCCTGGTGCCTCAGTTTCTGCATGTGGGAAACAGACATTTGACCTCAGAGTGCTCCGAGCTCCACAGGTGAAGGTCCTGAGCCTGGACCAGGGCCTGGTGTCTTGTGCAGCTGCCAACGCCGTCTGCATCCATCTGCTCACACCTGGCCGAGGCCTGCTCCCTGGACATCCTCGCCCTTGGTGCTGGTCTCACCCAGCTGTGCCACGAGGGCTGACAGGCATCCGTGCTCCTCCCTACCTGGCACTCTGTCCTGGCCCCACTCATGGAAGCCCAGATCAGCTTGTCCATTACACCTGGATTTCCCAGAACCTCAGTGACCTTAACCCCCAGAGATGTCAGGCCTCCCCTGGCCTGAAAAGCGGGAGCACCTACACTTTGGCATTTGACAGAACTGGGTTTCAGCCAGGCCCCTACTCAGAAGATGTATGGCCTGGGACAAACTCCTCCCCCCAGGAAGCCTCAGTTTCCCCATCTGCAGAATGGGAATGGGGCCTCACTCCCAAGCCTCTGAGAATGGAGTAAAACACTCGCCTCCCTGGGTAGCTGCCCAAGTTGGGTCTCAGTGAATCCTGCATCTTTATTTCTGAGGTCCTCGGGAGGCAGGACTGTCCACTTGAGGAACACGAAGCAGACAGTCCAACCAGAGCCTGAAAACTCCACAGTGACAAGCTGTGCTCATCACCAGCCCCCAGATGCCCCAGGAAGTACCTCAAGTCAGATACAGAGAGCCCACAGCAGGATGAGAGGGAATCCAAGTGCATTGTTAGTGACTCAGGGTCTAGTCTGAAAGGTCAGGGATTTAGATAATTTGTCCCCAGCAGAGGGCGTGTGAGGGAGTCCATGGGCAAACCCCAGATGGCAATAACAGGAGTCCTGTAGCTGGGGCTGATCCCGGCAGGGGCTGGGCCAACTCTGCCCCTCTTCCCTCCATCCCCTCTGCCTTGGGTCAAGGTGGTAATCTCCTCGTCCAGCTTCCTGGAGGACCCTGGCTGTCCCCTTCGGAACAGAGGTGCAGAAGGCCAGAGGGCAAATTTCTTGGGACTATGGACAGGAAAGATGGGAACTGGGTGCTTTGAGTAAGGCCAGTGGAGACTGAAACCGTCAGGGCCTGCCCGGAGGTCGTGAGGAAGACCCCCAGCTCTCCCTCCAGGAAGCCCATCCAGGACCTGTTCCCTGGTTTCCCCCCTGACTTAAGCCTCTGGCCCCCACCCTGACTTCCGCCCAGTGGGCCTCATCTTCCGCCCCTCTCCACCGGTCAGCTGTCTCCTCGAAGCTCTGGAGTTAAGGCCTATTACTGAGTTACAAATGCTGGGCTTTACGGGCTCTCACCCCCTCACGGTAGGAGCTCTCTGAACTTTCTCTTCTTAATCTCACCTTAAAAAAATGCTCCCCAAACCTGCTCCTCTGTGGAAAAGAGGAGACTGTTACTAACAGGGTGACTTGGGCATCCTCAGCCCCACCCTTGACCACAGGCAAAAACAGGTCTGGATCTTGCTTTATTGAGGGCAACCCTTTCCTGGGCCCCCACATCCAGACCTGAGGCTCCTGCCTGCTGGCTGGGAACCCAGCACCCCACTGAGGCCTGTTTCAGCCGCTCTCCTCAGTCCCAGGGGCACCTTTGCCCAGCGCAGAACCAAGCCCGTCGGGGACAACGCTTCCTCTGGCTAACCTGGACACCAGGCCGTCTTCATCTGAGAGGTCTTTCCCTGAGGCCCCAGGGCCCTGTCTCCCCCCGTTCTTGAGGACCCATGTGGGGTCTCCCCTGGGACTCAACTCTACCTTTCTCCTGAGGCCTAGAGACCCTTGGGCGCCTGGCAGAGTGGAAGAGGGCCAAAGAGGCGGGCCCTGCCCTTCCTGCCCCTCTGAGCTCACTGGCGGCCGCCTTCGCAGCAATGAACATAAGGGCGGGCGGTGGACGGGCAGAAGATGGGCATGGAGACTTGAAGGCAGTGGTCAGGGCACAGCTGAGGGAAGCAGAGGCGTGTCAGAGCTCTGTGCAGACACACTGGGAGACTTGGGACCAATGAGCCCCAGGCAGTGCAGATTGAGGATGGAGTCAGCGATGATGCGGGCTGTGCGCTTCTGGTACCCACCGGAGGTCACCATGAGGATGGGGATCTGGTGGCCACGGACGATCCGGAACACCAGCTCGTCCCGCTTCACGATGCCCTAGGTGGGGACGAGGAGGCTGAGCTCAGGCAGGTCGGAGCTCTCACAGTATCAGAAAGTCCTACTGTAAGTCTAGCCCCGCTCTGGGTTGCTGCTGCTTGCTCCAGACATCAGGCTGCCCACACTCTGTGAAGCTGCTAATTCCCAGAGCGTGGTTTCCCTGGCCCTCAGTCAGAATACACGGCTGAGCTGATGAACAGCCCCCTGAGGGATCCCCCTGGGTCAGGACGTACCATTGGGCTGATGGACAGCCCCCCGAGGCGGTCCCCCTCCAGGACGTCGGTGCCCGCGTTGTATACCACCACGTCAGGCAGGTGCTCCCGCAGGGCTCTTGTGACGTTTCTCTCCACCTTGCTCAGGTACTCCTCATCCTCTGTGCCCCATTCCAGCTCCACCTTCCGCCTGATGGCCTCTGAGAGGGACGCAGGGGGCCCCCATGTGCAAGGCTCAGGACAGGAAGACCCTGGGGCTCCTGTCACCGCCCACAGCAGGGTAGGAGGCAGGCCTCCAGCTCAGCCTGGCTCCTCACTTCCCCAACACTGAGAGGCACCCACAGGAGAGCAGGGATCAGAGCTGTCCTGGAGCCCCACCCACGCTGGGCACCTGCTCCACTCAAGCTCAGGTTCTGCACACGCCTGATTCTTCCCAGAACCGGTCTCTTGGGCCATCACATTTGCATCTTAAATGACCCCAAGACCTGCCTGTGGAAGGCTTGGGCCTTGGGAAGTGGCTGGACCATTGAGAGGTAAGCAAAATGGAGGAAGTGAGGTCACTGGTGGACTGCCCCTTCCTTTCTCTCTTCAGATTTGCCCACCATGGGTGTTCATGATGTACTTCAGGCCCAAACCACCAAGGCCAACTGAATACAGACCAGAACCTCCAAAACTGTAAGGCAAGGCAAACCTTTCTGCCTTCGTAAATTGATAATCTCAGGTATTTTGTCATAGCTGGCTGACATGGGCCCCTGCCTGCAGAGTGGGCAGATTTCAGCTTTCAAATCTGTCCAGGAGCCCCTGCTTTTTGATAAGGAGTTCAGCTAACTTCTGGTTAATTTTGAACAAGTCCTCCAAGCTTACTTCTGCCATGTTCCTTTGTATTTTCTTCCAGTCTCTCTCCTCTCTGCTTGTCTGCACATGTTCCCAGGGCAGGCTCCTGTGGTCTTGGTGGGTCCCGTGATTCCCTGGTGTCCGTGTGTGCTCATGGGCTCAGTGGGATGACCCCACGGGGACACTGAGCTAAACCAAGTGGCACAGCCACATCCACCAAGCACATGCTGAGGACTGAGGACCAGGCAAAGCCTACCTTTGGCAAAGCGGTCCCCAGGGTAGATGTGGCGGTTGTAGACGTCCATGATGTACACACGCTTGTCACCCATGAAGTCTCGCTCGTGCCCATTACCCTGTGGGGGGTCATGCAGTTGCCCTTGGGAAGGGAGCAGGTGACCTTGGGAAGGGAGCAGGTGACCTTGGGAAGGGAGCAGGTGACCTTGGGAAGGGAGCAGGTGACCTTGGGAAGGGAGCAGGTGACCTTGGGAAGGTCAGTCCTCCAGGCTGGCTTGCCTTTGGGGATGGGGTTTCATGGTGGTCAGGACCTGGAGTGGTGCCCATCCATTCCCTCTCCCACTGAGTGAACTGGGGAAGGAACCCGCCCTGGCACCCACTCAGCTCGCAGGGCATCGTGGGTGGCATACACAGAGCTGTGCAAGTGTGGTTCAGTTCTAGAGCTCAGGAGCCCATGGACTGGCAGCAGGGTCCCAGCTAGCAGATGTGTGAGGGTTGGGGAGCCCTTCCATCTCAGCCCTGCCTTGTCCTGAAGGAGGACAAGCTCTTCAACAGTGGCCTGGGGAGCCCTGGGAGTGTGGTGACACTTGCCTGGGGGCAGGCCCCCAGAGCCACCAGCTCAGTGCAATGACAAGCAAGAAACAGAGTCACCACGGAGAGCAGAATGAGAGGATGGGTTGGGGACTGGAAAAAGACACTCTCCTGGGGTGTGGGTGGGTGGGTGTCAGGAGGACAGAGGAGACCCCTTGGGTTCAAGAGCAGGAGCAAGAAGGAGAACCTGTCACTGTGGCCAAGCTGATGGGGACAGGAAGACAAAAACAGACCCTTGGTCTCCAGAGGGAGCAAAGCAGGAGATTAGGCAGTTCCCAGACGGAGGGGACCCACAGTGTACGGCAAGGGATGCCGGAAGGGGATTGACTCTCCCGTCTCAGGGAAGTGCTGGGGGTCTGCAGGGAACTCACCTGATGGGCATCCAAGTCAATGATGGTGGCTTTGCAGACACCCTCCACTCGCTCAAACAGGAACTGAGGGGAGAGACAGACGTGAGGACCAGATAGCTCAGAGGCCCTGCATGTTGGGATGGAAGGGCCGAGGAGTTGACAGGACACAGGCATGTAGACCAGGGGGCAGAGGGCAAGGTGCCACTTTCCACCAAAGCTTCTCAGAGAAGCCTGAAGGCCTCGGTGCACATGGTAGTCAGGGAAGACTTCATGGGCAAGGTGTGTGCCCTGCCCTGAAGGCCTGGAGGGCAGACCCCGGTCCATGGAAGCCCTGGGAAATGTGGAGGCATGAAGCAGGAGCCTCCCAGCCCCAATGCCTCCTCCTCTGGGAAGGCCTCCCTCCTTCTCCCCTCCAGGTCTCTGTCTGAACCCCTCCCGATGGCCAGATTTGCTGACACCACATCTACATGCCCTGTGGGACCAGAGACCCCTGTGTCCAGCATGGGGGTTCTGGGCCCCACAGAGCCTGCCAGCTGGGGGAGCTCCCTTCTTTGAGCCTCAGAGAGTTCCATGAAGGGAGGGCACAGAGATCGGAGGCTGGGCTGGGGTGCTCGCTGCACTGACCTCAGCTGCTTCCTTGCTAACCCCAACTCCTCCTCCCTCTCTTCCTCCTCCTCCTCCTCCTCCTCCCCACAGCCACACGTGGTCCTGATAAATACTGCCCATCTCGCTCGCACCCTGGCACAGGGCTGTGATAACTCTCTGAACAGCCAGGGGGCCCTCCCCACCATGACTGTGGGGGCTTTGGCGGCCAGGCTCCACACCCAGAACCCACCTTAATAGCCAGGGTGATGTCGGCATAGGCACAGAAGCCCCCTCCGCGGTCACTGGAGCAGTGGTGGAAGCCACCGCCTGTGGAAAGGCAGATGGTGGCGTTGTCCAGGCTGGGAGAGTGTCCCTCTCTTGTTGGGATCCCAGGCTGGCCAGGTGAATGGAGCAGCTGGGCATATCAATCTGCATCACAACCACCTGGCCCCTCTCAGGGAGATCCAGGGAAGCCGCCTCGCCCAGCTCATCCCCTAGCCCACAGCCAGGCTGCTCTGGGACCCCAGCCCTGGAAGGGGCCTCACCAGCAGGCTTCATAGGACCTGGTTCTGGTGAACAGAGCTGGCTGCCCATGGCAATGGGGAGGAAGTGCTGACCCCAAAGAAGAGTCCAAGTCCTCCCTGCTTTCACCCCTGGAGGTGGCCAAAAAGGGCCCCACGGGCCAGTGTGAGGCTGGGGCGATGCAGGGAGGAGCCAGGTTGGACCCTAACCACAAGGTCACTGCTGATGCTGGACTTCTACAGGACACAGCCTGCTGAAGCCCATCACAGATGAGCGCTGTGACAGAGAGGGTCGACAACCTGCCCAGGGTCACAGCTAGGTAATGGACGACCCCAACCCAGCCTGGATCAGGACCTGAACTCTACTTCAGCCAGGCCAGGCCACTCTCTCTGGGGGAAGAGCCCCCGCATTCTCCGTGGAACCCAGCTATAAACCCGTAGGTGTGAATCACCCATGTGTTTATACAGCCGAGTATTCTAGCAGGACGGCTCTGCCAGGCTCAATGGTGGTCATACCACACATGAAGAGACCCAGCTCTGGGCCCACACAAGCAGGCAGGTGACTCTCTACAAGCATGTGACTCCACCAGCAGGCGACTCTCCAAGCAGGCAGGCTACCCTCAGCCTCTATTTCTTCGTTGGGAAATGGGCCTAATGGAATTGTTTCTGCAAATGAACAGCGAGAAGGGGTCTACAAGTGCTGAGCGCTGTCCCTTCCTGAGAGGCGGTGTCAGGAAGGTGGACTGATGAGTGCAGGGGCCACACCGAGTCCAGGAAGCTGAAGTGCTAGCCCTCCTGACTCCTGAGGACGCAGCACTGATCCTGGCCATCCGCCCATCCTCACATGCAGGAGACAGAGGCTTTCGGGAGAGCAGCGGCCATTGCATGCATGCTGCAAGGCTCTGGGAGGAAGGGCGCTCCCCATCCTTGTAAGTGTGCAGAGCATGGCCGAGGAGCTCTTAGGACCAGGGCCCCACATCGGAAGGAGGCACTGGTGGGTCCTTGCAGTGGTCCACCTCCAGGCTGCTCAGGGCGACTCCAAGGGACCTCCTGTCCCCATGCCCTTTCAGGCCAGCCATCCTGAAGCTTGGGTACTCACCCACGTTGATGGCCCAGCCTCGCTCCACAGCCAGCTTCCCCGCCTTGGGAAATGAGCAGAGGGGAGCTGTTAGTCCATCACTGATACCATCCACACAGCCTCTGGAGTCACGGGTGGGGTCAGGAGGCACCTCCCCAGTCCACCAGAATAAGAGCCAAAGCAGACACGGGGAGGGTCACAGCACAGAGTCCTTGCAAGGAACGTGGGAGAAGTGCAAACGGAGTGAGCTGAGAAGGGTCTAATGAGGCTTTGAAGGAAGAGAGATGGTCTTCCCTCATGGAAACATGGCAGACCGATGAGTGCAGTGAGAAGTAATTCACAAAGCTACAGGGACAGTGGGTGCTGGCGCAGGGCTGGGTGAGCGCTTCCATCTAGATGACAAGGTCCCTTGATCCAGCCAGTGGCCAATTCTAGCTGGAGATGTGTCTCGTATGCAGCAAGGACTCCAGAGGGAGGAACGGTGGGCTCTCCTGTCCCTAGGTGGCCAAAAGGCCATGAACTGGGTCGTGATCAATAGTTGGGATTGTTTCAGTTACCAGGTTGGAGAGGGCCCTGTGGGGCAGAGGGACAGGGAAGGATGGGGTGAGACAGGGTCCCCACCCATCCTACCATGATGGTGCCTCCAGTCTGGGTCCGAAGGGGCCTCAGCACTTTCCTCTGCACGAGGAAGTTGGGGAGGAAGATGACAGGAGGGATCTCCGTGATGGTGGCTACCACGAAGGACCACTGTGGAAAGAGATGGCAGAGTCAGACTCTGTCATGCCTGGGGGCAGTGCTGCCTGGCCAGCACCGGGCTTTGGGCTTGGGGTAAAGGCGGGACTGTCTCTTCCAGCAATGTCAATGCTTCAAAGTGCTTTGCTGCCCTCTTGTGTCCACAATGAAAGCTGCAGGCATCTTCAAGTTCGGAGGGGCACCACACTTGCAGAGCCTGGAGGAGCCGGGCCCTGACTAGGCATCCAGGTGGGTGCAGGGTCCCTCTCCTGTGTGCCCGGGCACTTGCAGCCAAGACTGACAGGTCAGCGGGCACTGACAAGCCAGAAGGTGCTGTGCCCAAGGAGTGTGGGGTCTGCACTGGAGAGGAGACGGTCGGGAGCTGTGTGGAGGGACCTGGAGGCCCCCAAATGCAGGGATCCAAGGCAGGAAATGGAATCCATCAGATTAGACGTGAGGCCCCCTCCACAGGAAGGAATTCTTGTCTGGTAACTGAAAACTTGGTCAAAAGCCTATGGCTGGGAAGGTCATAAGCCCTAGAGGGGAAGCTACCACCGTTGCCTGGCTACATGGATACATATGGCCACAAACTGCCCTCTAAATACTCGTGCGTTCGCCCACACATTAGTGCCACTCTCCTTTGTGGTTAGGGCATCTTCTCTTTTCAGATGGTAGTGACTGCTGGGTGTGGGGGTGCACACCCCTAATCCCAGCACTTAGGAGGCTGAGATAGGAGGATCACTGTGAGCTCAAAGCCAGCCTTGGGCTACAGAGTTACTTCCAGGTTAGCCTGGGCCAGAGTGAGATGCTACCTCATAAAAATACTTGCCAAGGTGCACTAAATAAGTCATCTCCACCATACCCTCCAAGGCTCAGGAACCATGGCAGAAAGAGTGTAAGGACCAAAGGAAGGGGAGGAGTGCCCAAGTGGTCATTGCATTCATGACCTACAGCAGCCGGGCTGTCCTGACCTGCCCATCAACAAGTTTCCTGGGATGCTAGAGGAGGGCAGAAAAAAGACATCGATATAGAAGAAGAAACAGTCGGAAAGAGGGGATTCAAGGTAGGAAAGGGGAACAAAAGATGGTGGTAGAAGGGTATTGTGCAAATTTTATGAAATTTTAAAGTATTTTAATTTATTTGAGAGAGAGAGAGAGAGAGAGAGGAAAGAATTGGTGTGCCAGGGCCTCCAGCCACTGCAGATGAACTCCAGGCTCATGCGCCACCTTGTGCATCTGGCTTTACGTGGGTCCTGGGGAATTGAACTCAGGTCCTTCTGCTTTACAGGCAAGCACCTTAACTGATGAGCCATATCTCTAACCCCATAGTTTTTTTTTTAATTGAAAAAATAAGGGGCTGGAGAGATGGCTCAGCAGTTAAGGCACCTGCCTGCAAAGCTTAATGACCCAGGTTCTATTCCCCAGGACTCATGTAAAGCCAGATGCACAACATGGCACATGTATCTGTAGTTCATTTGAAGTGTCTGGAGGCCTCGGTGCCCCCATTTTCTCTACTTGTCTCTCTTAAATCTCTGTTTGCATATGAATCAATACACATGTTTTAAAAAAATTAAAAAGGAAAGAAAAACCAAAGGGGGTATAGGTTTCAGTGCCAAGAGTTTCAGATACTTTAGTTTTGGAGCACCTGCATAGGGTTAGGGTTAGAGTCCAGGATCAAGAGAAGCTGGTGCTGCTGGGGCATCCTGGAGCAAAGGGCCTGGTCTGCTAGCACAAGCTCATGCCTTGCAGAGCAGGAGGGAACCGCAGCTTCGTTAGCACCCTCAGGATGAAGGGAGAGATGATGGAAGGAGGGGAAGATGCTAACAGGCAGAGGACAGGAGGGGGCGAGTGATGGTGTCATCTAGCACCTGAATTCTGCTCCATCCTTGGGGCAGCCAGGTGGAGGGCATGGCTGAGGCCTAGTGAGCCCAGAGTTCTGGGGAGGACTGGAGATGGAGACCAGGAGAGGTCACAAGGGTGGGCAGTGGCCCAGGACTGGGGAGGGGCAGGAGGCCAAGCACAAGAAGATTCTCGTAAGCACTTTATCCACTGAGCCATCTCCCCAGCCCCAAGAGAAGATTCTGGAAGGAACAGGCAGAAAGAGGCACTGGGACATCCTGCAGACAAAAACCAGCAGTGGGGCAAGACATCCTCCAAGCAGCAGGAGGGAGGGGAGGCCGAGGCCGGGGTGTGGTAGGACACCATGGACGTCAGCTCCATTGGGCCCTGTGGTACTGGGCACCAAGCAGCCTGTGTGGGACACCACGTTTTCCCCCATGTCTCCCCAGCACAGGCCTGGTGCCTGGCAGGCATGGGGGCCATTGTTTCCTTTGGATAAATGAACAAATGAGCCACTGACCCGTCCTTCTCCATCTCCCTTCTCCCCTCCTTCCTAGGCAAGACAGAAAAGGAGGGAAGGCCACGAAGCTGTATGTCCTAAGAGGTCCAAGATCAACACCAAGAGAAGACATCTAAGTATTCCTCAGCAGCTGATCTATCAAACTTCTGTATCCAGAAAGGTCTCTGGGTATTGTTTGCAAAGTGTGACTTATGTCTCTAGGAAATTTACAATGCATAGGGTGTATTAAAGGCTCTGAGAAGTTCTGCAGCAAAATAATCCTTTTAATTTGGCAAGCCGGTATATCCCAAAATTTTCCTACAAGCTCCTTCCTGTTCCCTCAGCCTTTAACAAACACATACTAACCTTGCACAGGGTGAATTTCACATTACCCGGAGCACTTGTGAGTCGGTGGGCAGCACCAGCCTTCTGGGGAAAGTGTGTGTTGGCCTCTGCTCGGGTGTGAGCAGCCTTGGAGGACTGGGACAGCAGCTTCTGCACCAGGCAGTGATGTGAGGCTGAGGCCACTGGGGCACAGCTGTCTCTCGGTACCCAGTGGCTCCAGGCCTTGTGGGATACGGGGCGGTGTATATGCAGAGCCTTCCCTCTTCCTCCCGGGAAACTGATGCTAGCTGCCTTGAACCACCGGGCACTGTGTTACGACTCTGAAAATAGCCTCTGCTGCACTTTAGGGAGGGATTTGAGAGCAGGGGCACACGTGAAATACAGGTGCAATTTCCCCTTGAGTTTCCATCACGTGGATTGGATCTGAGCACGAGGAACCCTTGCTTGTATTTCTGAATTGATTCAAGTTTCAAGCTGAAGTACGGCACGGGGATACATGCCTGCAATCAGCACTCAGGAAGTGGGGCAGGAGGATCAGGAGTTCAAGGGCAGCCTCCCCTCCATGAGACCCTGTCTCCAAAAACATTTTGTTTATAATTCAAGTCTTGCTTCTCAGTTAATTCTGCCATATTTCAAGTGCTAGCCAGGCAGCTGGTGATGTGCCCCTCATGAAAGTTTTGTACAGTGGGGCAGCCTGTGGTGAGGCCCAGGGGGAGAGAGAAGGTGGCCTGGCAGGGTGGGCAGTGGTGGGTGGGAGCTGGGGGAACAGGGCCTCACAGAGTCACCTGATAAAGGGCAGGATGTGGGGCAGCCATGAAGGGCGCTGATGTGGATGGTGCAGGCAGGGAGGGGGCAGTTGCTTTATCTGGGGTGTGCAGTAGGCTTGAGTGGGCCCCACCCAGCAGGCCCTGCACCGAGTCTGGGCTGGGCAAGGCCCTGGGACTTTAGGCTTGAGCTGAAAGGAAGTGGGCGAGACAGGGCTCTGAAGCCCTCTCCTCTGGGTTCTGCCTTAGACTGTGTAAATTTGGGCACAGCCCTTTACTTCTCTGCCTCTGTCTCCTTTTGAAACCTGTAGGAGAGGCCTCTTCCTAAAACCCTGCTCGGCCGGCCCCCTGGAGGCCTCACCAAGAGTCACCTTTCACCAGCACTCATCACTACCTGAGCTCTGCGATGTCTCCAACGCCAGCCCCATGAAACCTCAATCTGTGTAATGCCCACCCCTAGGGGCCTTACACCGTAATCCCAGATACTTAATTAGGAGGATAAGGCAGGAGGGGTTGAGACCAGATGTGGAGAAACTGGAATCCGGGGGCACAGCAGTGGGACGCCACCTCTATGGAGACTTTTTATGGCTCTTTAGAAGTTAAGCAGAATTACCCATGAGCCAGCAATTCCAGTTTTAAGTGTGTGTCCCAAATGCCTGAAATCAGGTATTCGGCAGATAAATATGTGTACACACATGTCCACAGCAGCACAGTTGACAACAGACAGAAGGTAACTCACACGTCCATAAGCCAATGAGTGGGAATACAGAGTGTGGTATACCACACAAAGCGACGCATAGGGATGGGGTTGAGGCCCCAGCACTTGCCCGGCATGTATGAAAGCCGGGTTCCATCCACAGAGGTCAAAATGGGTGACCCCTGAGATGAGCCAGGCACCGAGGGCCACAGCTGAGTGATTGCACAAAGTAGGCATTCCCACAGAGGAGCTCTTCAGAGGATCAGGGTGTCCTTTGGAAGAGAGAACTGCACCTCATGGAGAATGATCTAATTAATATCTCTCAACTGCACACTTTCAGACGGCAGCCTTGGGGCTGGGAAGATTGCTCAGTGGTTAAAGATGCTTGCTTGCTTGGCTTACCTGCCAGCTTGGGGTTCAGTTCCCCAGTACCCACACCCTGGCATGCTCATTCTTCTCTCTCTCCTTGCAAATAAACAAATATGGTAGATTTTGTTATATGTGCTTTTCTACACTTTAAAGAAAGAGACCTCTTGGGGAAGTGACAAGAGAGAAAGTCAGAGACCCCAGGCTCTCTTCCTTCAAGTTTCACCCTTCAGGCATCCTGAGATCTGTCTCCCTCCTTCCCACATGGTCCCCGGGAAACTGGAGTTCTGCTTGCTTGGGGCCTTTGCACTTGCTGCCCCCTCCGCCTGTGATCACGTGCCACCTTTCACGCTCCTCCCACCAGCTCCTGGGCACCCTCCTGCCAGCACTCCACCAGTATCCGTGTTCTCTGCTCAACCTCCTGAATGGCACCCCACAGTGCCCAGAGCAGCACAAAGCACTCATTCTGGACTTGCTGCGCCCGGGCAAATTGTTCTTGGAATCTTCTGGTAGCAGGAGCCCAGCGCTGGCCCCGCCTAAACGCAACCCCCAAAGGGGCTGAGGCCACCTTGCTCGCCTTTGGTGCCCAATAAACGCGAGCTTCCTTCCCTACATTCATGCTATCTTTCTCTTCCACTGACCTCACCGGGGTGGAAGGGCATCGCTGTGCAGCCCAGCAGAAAGCCCACGGGACAAGGCAGGGGAGAGGGTGGGCATTCCACAGCACCCACAGAAAAGACCCAGGAACAGCAGGCTCTACTCAGGGCGCCACGGCCCAGGAAAGAGGCCCTGCCAACCTGTGTGGCGGGGCTGAGCTACAGCCCTGGACAGGTCTCACCTGAGCAGCAAGGGCACCTTGCTCATCACTCCCCGACTCCGGGCCTCTTTGTTTTTCAATGGTTTTGTTTATTTGCAACAGAGTATCATGCACCACTTTGTGTATCTGTCTTTACATGATATTGGGGAATTGAACCAGGCCTGGGAGGTTTCCCAAAGCAGCACCTTTAACCACTGAGCCATTCCCATGGCCCCCTTCTCCTCAGCGGCTTGCCAGGCCACACCAGGCCTGTGTGCGTCGTGGAAGTCATGCTCGGCTGCTGGGAGCTCCAAGACAGAGGTGTGCTCATTAGCACCCTGCTTAGTCTTTGTGTATTGCCTCTTTGGCTTGGTTGTTGTTTTCCAGGTAGGGTCTCCCTCTAGGCCAGGCTGACCTGGACTCAGTCTGTAGTCCCAGGCTGGCCTCAAACTCACAGTGATCCTCCTGCCTCTGCCTCCCAAATGCTGGGATAAAGGTGTGAGCCACCACACCTGGCTTGCTTTTTTTTGTTTGTTTGAGACAAAGTTTTGCTGTGTATTACAAGCTGACCTCAAACCTGTGATCCTCCTGCCTCGGCATGACTATATGTGTGTGCCACTGTTTTCTTTACTTTTATAAATATTTATTTATTTGTGTGTGTGTGCACCAGACTGTCCCTTGCCACTACAATGAACTCCAGATGCATGTGCCACCTTGCATCTGGCTTTATGTGGGTGCTGAGAATTGAATCTGGGCTGGCAGGTTTTGCAAGCAACCTTTACCCGTTGAGCCATTTCCCTGGCTCTCTTTCCGTTTTGCTCATCTGTTGTTTTCTTGTTGTTATTGCTTTTGTTTGTTGAAGCAGAGTCTTACGATAGCCCAGGCTGACCAGAAACTTACTCTGTAGGCCAGGCTGGCCTGAAATTTAGCAATCTCTTTTTAAAATTCTTTAATTGTCAAAAATTATTATTTTGGGGCTGGAGAGATGGCTCAGTGGTTAAGGCACTTGCCTCCAGTACCTAAGGCCCTGGGTTCAATTCTCCAGGACCCACATAAACCAGACATACAAGGTGGTGGCCCTGGCTCACTCGCTCTCTCTCTCGCTCTCTCTCTCTCTCTCTCTCTCTCTCTCTCTCTCTCTCTCTCTCTCTGTGTCTCTCTCTATCTCTGCTTGAAAATTAATAAATAAAATATTTTTTAAATTATTATTTTTTCAAGCAGAGAGAGAGGGAGAGAGAGTGAAATGAGACTGTCAGGGCATCTTGCCACTGCAAACAACTTTCAATGCACGCACCACTTTGTGCATCCAACTTTATAAGGCAACCAGGGACTCAAACCCATGCCATCAGACTTTGCAAGAAAGGTCCTTTGACGTCTGAGCCATCTCTCCAACACAAACTCAGCAATCTTCCTACCTTAGCCTCCCAAGCACTGGGATTGAAGGCAGGAGCCAACACACCCAGTGTGGTGGTTTAAATATAGGGTTCCATACACTCAAGTGTTTTACTAAGACTGCGCTTGCAACTAGAGTCCAGTGGGAGACGCCCTGCCAGGAAAGAGAGCTTTGTCACTGGGGGAGCCCTAGTAGGTGTGTTCAGAGCATGTTGAGCTTCGGGTGTTTGTTGCATGCTGGCTTTTGATGATGTCTCTCTGCTTGGATCTGTGGAAGTGAGCCAGCTTCTTCCACCGTTGATGGTGTTCCCCTGGATCCTCCCGTTAGCTGCTTTTGATAGAACGCTCAGTGACGAGTAGCTGACTGCAACACCGCTTAATGCTTTATGCTGACCTATCTGAATTCTCCTCTTGCCCTTGACCTTAATTTTCTACTTGGGACTCTACCTATTAATAACTTTTAAAAAAGTTATTAGTTTCCAGGCATGGTGGCGCATGCCTTTAATCCCAGCACTTGGGAGATAGAGGTAAGAGGATCACTGTGAGTTCAAGGCCAGGAAGGGGGCTACAGAGTGAATTTCAGGTCAGCCTGGGCTAGAGTGAGACCCTACCTTGGAAACAAAAGTGACTACCACAGAGTACACTCCCTTTGGGTGCCAAGATCAGTCATGCAGAATGCCCTGTAAATTTCCTTGAAGGTACTACAAACGGGTAGGGTGCCCGTCTCAGGCCTGATCCCAGCAGCTGTTCTAGTCTCTCCCTGGCCCTACTCAGAGCCTCCAGGACCTGCCCTCTCCTCCCCCTTGGCACTCCCTGCTGGGGCCCTAGGCTGTCAACTACGCATGCCTGGCCCTCAGGAAAACAGGGCAGCTAGGCACTGACTGGGCTTCCTGCCAACACCTCACACACCTCTCTCTCCTGGGAGCCAGGTTGCTACATCTTCCTGGTAAACTTTCATGAGCTCACAGTGTCACGGCTCCATCTAGAATTCTCACAACTCAGGCCAGGGTGTGAGAGGAGGGAGGCTAGAAGCCACGACTGGGATCCCAGAAGACTGGATTGATGCCTTGTCAGAGTCCCCCAAGCCTGACCAGGCCCCTGGAGACCTTGAGCAGGGCCTAAATCTAGGCCAAGGCCTTTCTTCCCAGAATGAAGGCCCTGCTGGCCTCTGCCTCTGCAGGGGTTCTGAGTACAAGATGACCCCGCATGCCTGATGCAGTCCCTGCTGGGGTAGGCCAGCAGCCACAGATTTGGATGCAACCCCCTGCCCCACAGAAAGGACGCCCCGAGGATCTCAGCCCAAGCGTAGTCCTGCTTTCCCTCCACAGAGGGCATGGGAGCCAGTGCAGTCTGAAGGCGGATCTGAAACTTTTAGAGTTGCCAATTCAGAAGTGGATGTAGCTCAGTGGTAGGGTGCTTGACCAGCATATATGAAGTCCTGATTTTTCCCCAGTACTACATACATGAAAGGGGGGGAACAAAGAAAGGAAGAAAGGAAAGAGGAAGAAAGGAAAAAGAACGAGAGAGAAAAAGAAAGAATAAGAGAAAGATAAATAGAGCGAGAGTGAGAGAAAGAGTGAGTAGAGAATATAACTTAATAATTTGCACTCCGGCTTCTCTTGGGAAAGTGCACTCTGGTCATGCTGGGTCCCCAGTGAGGCTGTGTGGCAGCCACCCACATGGCCATGGGAAGGGCCGGGGTTCTATATTCTCTTGCGATATACTCCTCCTGCCTGCCCACATCTTTATGCTCCCCGCTGGACCATGGGAGAGTTTCAAATCCATTTTTAGCCCAATATGAAAATAGGCCAAAGTGAAACAGCATTAGTGGCTAGGACAGGAGCTGGGTTCCCTCCCTCAGCAATCACCCCACAGAGGCCTCTGAAGACTGAAGGCTGAAGGCTGAAGGCCCTAAGAGGCTCTGTGGAATCCTGCTTGCATACACCCTAAAGATGAGGAGCTCACTACCCCCAGCTCCAGGGTGCATCAAAGAGCTGTCCCTTTGTGACCTCTGCTTCTCTGGGACCTGGACACTCCCATGTCCCCCTGTGTGTGACAGGATCGGGTGCCCCAGAAGCTAAGTTTCCTGCCCTCCTCTGGCCATGCCCCCACTGCAGCCCGTACCTTCAGCTCGTTGAGGTAGCGCCTGGTGTGCACCACCAGCAGGTCCTCCTCCGAGGCCTCCCGGGCTTCCACCAACATGCCGTCCGACAGCAGCTTCTCTTCTGCAACCACAAACGCAGCTCCTTGCCACCCCTCTCGCCGGCTGCAGCTTTGGCCTCTGGAAGCCCCTGGTCAGCACAGGCTCCAAGGCTGTCCCCTGAGCCAGTGTGGACAATGGCCAGGCCCTCTGGCCCAGGCACTGAACACTGGGCACACACAGGTGGGCTCACCAAGTGGCTGACAGGTGAGCTCAGGTAAACTGGATGACTTCCAGAGGCAGGTGGTACAAGGGTCATGCATGCTCTGAAAGCGCGAAAAGCTGCTCAGCAACTCTCCCTGCAAGGGCAGCTCAGGATGGCGGGCCTCTCTTTCACCCTGCCTGGCCCTGGCTCATCTCCTGTGCTAACCAAGGAGAGCAGTGGGTGAGCTCCACAGCCTATGGGCAGAAGAAACCAGCTGGAACCTAACCACCACTGTTTTCCTGCTTTCCCTGCTTCCAGTGACCTTCTATTAGTGGCAAGGGAAATTGCCTTTCCCATTTAGAGGATATGCTCCTTTCAAAACAGATTTAAGTTAAAAAGAGGCTCAATCATTACAAATATGCAGCAAAGGATGGAACAGGTGGTAGGAGGAGGTGGCGGGGTCCCAAAGAGAAACAAGGCACTGTTTCCACATTCCTTACATATCCCACACGAGATTCACCCTGTCTTGCAAAAGGAGAAACTGAGGCTGAAGCAGGCACTGTCCCACAGTATTGTGGGAGCAGGCCGCGATGCTCTGGGTTCTAGCGAAACCAGAAGCCAAGGGCTGGCCAATGAGACACACTTAGACAACCAACACCACCCATTTCCACAGAGATATATCCAGGCCTGCAGAGCTGTCTTACAGCTCTCCATGATCTCTACTACCTCCCAGCAAAGGGCCTGCCTCCCTTCCACTCCCACCCTCAGAGGACCCTGTTGGAGCAGAAGGCCCTGGCCGGCTCATGTTGAGCTGCTGAATGAGGCAGGGACCCAAGAAGGGGCAGAGGGACAGCACGGGAGAACCATGTTTTGGAAGATAAAAGAGCGAGGTGAGAGGCAGGCTCTCACCACAAATCATCTGTGCATGCATTCCACTTGTGTTTTCAGGCTGGTCACTGTTGCAGAAAATCAGTGCCAGAAATGGAAGTTCCCCAGAAGTGAAAGAACAAGGCAAGAGCCCAAGCAGTGTTCCCAATGCTAATGTGGTCCTAAGTCCTGCAAGGTGCAGAGCCAGGGCTGGCTCAGATTTGTTAGGAAGGGAGGTGGCCTTAGGTGTCAAGGAGCACTAGTCCCTAAGCCAGTGGGAGCCTGGAGCCCATCGTGCTTGGAGCTTGTGCTGGAAAGAGCCTTGGACAAGCAGGGCAGAAAGCAGTCTGAGGGCTGAAAGCAAAGGTAGGGGAGTCAGGACTGGGGGATGCCGAGGCAGGGGCTGAGGGGCTTCGTACCTTTAAGGAAGTTGATCACCTTTCCCCATTTCCCCGCGTCAAAGGGGTGCAGCTTCTCCAGGCCCATGAAGGTGATGTTGTAGCGAGGCGAGTACACGATGGGCCAGTGTTTTTCGGGCACATGCTGGTACAGTTGGGTTGAGTGTGGCCTTCCGTGTACATAGACAGACACACAGATGGGGACAGCCTTAGTGTGGGGGGCAGCCTGCCTCCCCCACCCACACCTCTAGGTCACTGCCCAACAGCAAGACTGAGAACAGCTCCTTCTGGAGCTGGCAGCGCCTGAGCCCAGCTCCCAGCCAGTCCGGGTACAGCCCTGGGAATGGCACGGGTGCGTGGGGGAGAGGGAGCGAGGACCCTCAGGGGACCAGGTGTGCCCAAGGTCACACGCAGGTCCGGAGCAGCGCCTTTACTCAGGAGTGTCTGGTGCCTCGGCCTCGGCACCTCACCCTCCATCCTAGGCCTCCAAGGAGCTGGGCAGGCAGCGCTCGGGGCGGAGTGCGGGTGGGGATTCCGGGGGGCTGTGCCAACCTGGAGCCAGGGCCCGAGGTCACCCTGGGCCCCTGCGCGCGGCCGTCCCCCATCGCACCCTGAAACCCCACCGCAGCCTCCAGCACGGCTGGGACCCGAGGGAGGGGACGTCAGCGCTGCGCACGGCGCCAGCCGCACCTGGAGCCCTGCCTGCCCGGCCCGCACCCGCCCGCGCGCACCCCGGGGACCCCGCGCCCCGACCCCGCGCGCTCACATCCCGGGGCCAGGCCTCCTCGCGCCCGCGGCTCCGCCGCCGGGAGGGCGGGGCCCGCTCAGGACACGCCTCCCTAGGGCGGAGCTCCGCCCCGGCCCCGCCCCTGGACCGCGTGCGTCACAGAGACCGGGATCCCGCCGACAGCGTCCTTCCCGCCCGCCGCAGAACAGCACCCAGTGGAGCCTCCGGCTCGGGTGGCCACGCCCCTCGCGTCACGGGGCGTGGCTTCTGAGCGCCCCGCCCGGGGCGTGGCCTCGTGGCGCCCCGCCCCGCGCCCGCCGCAGCCCTGAGCACCGCGCAGAGGCTGCGCGGGGCTGGGGGCGCCGGCCCCTGGGGTCGTGGCGGCCCTGGGCCAGGGGCGCGTTCTGGGCTTGGGTTCCCACTGGGTCTCTGACCCCCCGCCGGTGTCAGATGCAGCCTCCATCCTCGTCCAGGCAACCCCGGGCCTCAGTCTCCCCATCTGCAGACCAGGCCCCTCACTCCCCGCGCTGGCCCACCCTGCGGGGCCGCTGAGACGAGTTGCGGTGACAGCCGGGGTATCTGGGGCTGGAGCCTGGGCGGAGTCCCCACAGCACCGCCCCGAGGAAGAGACAATGGGCCTCTGTGGGCCCAGCTGCCTTGGCCAACCAAACAGAAGCAGCTGGCCGGAGGGCTGCCAGCGTGGGGGCTCCGTGGGGATGAGGGGTGACAGGGTGGTTTTGAGCGGTGCCTCCGAGGGGCCTGACACGCGTTCACACGACAGTTCTCACAACCCAGTTCTATGGAGGATGCAGCCAATTTCTCCTAGAGGCCCAGGCCAGCACAGTGGCCGCTTCAGCTCTCTGCTCCTTCACTTCTCCCTCTAAAAATGAGGCGATGCCTGGTCTACTTTGTGGGGAAGTCGAGGGAATCCGCAGATAATATTATTATTATTACTGAGTTCCCCTTGTGTGCTGGGGCAGTCCTGAAAGCTTTGTGCCAACTGGCCTCGTTTTATAAAAGAGGGAATGGAGACGTCAAAGGATGGCTGTCACAGTTCCAGACACGACCTACAAACGACGTTCATAATAGGAGGAAAGATGATATTGAAATAAACTAGAGACTGATTGAGAGGGGGAGGGGATATGATGGAGGGTGGATTTCAGAGGGGAGAGGAGGGGGAGGGAGGGAATTATCATGGCTATAACTTATTGGCTATAATTATGGAAGCTGTCAATAAAAAGTTAAAAAGGGGGAAATAACATACCCAAAAGTCAGAGATGTGGACAGGAGTAAACTAGAATCACGGAGGGGAAACAAGTAAAAATAGCAAACAGGTGACAAGGTCATGCAAGGGCCCTGTGTCTGCCAGGCTTCATGACTTCACGCTGCTTGGCCAGGGGAAGCCACACAGGTGAGCCTCTGGCTGGGAGGCACCTGGGACCTGGGAGCTGAGGCCCAAGAAAGCGGGATTGCTCTGACTAGGAAGGTGTTGTAAATTTGTCTTTGTGGCTGAAGAGGGAGGTGATGTGGGGAGCACCAAGCTTGGGAACAAGCACATCCAGACGCCCATGGCAGCCTGGACCACCTCCCAGCACTATCCCACGAGCGAGCCAGAAATCAGCGGTGTTGTACTCAGGGGCCTCCTGTTCCAGCGCCCTAGCACATCTGCTAATAAGACAGCTCGGTGATGCAGCTATGCAAGGGCAGCTGGGCTTCGAGGGCCTCTGCCAGGCCTACAGGCTAGTGGAAGAGACAGATAAAGACTAGGAAATAAACAAAAAGCCACAATTACTAACTGTGGTCTGACCTGAAAGGTACAGCTGAGGCTGTGAGGAGGGAAGGGATGACTTTTCTGTTTTACTTTTTCCGCCACTTTTTTTTAGCCATTGTGATAAAGCACCAAGTTGCTAAACGTTGTATACGGATTGTTTGTTTTCCTTTCCTACCTTTCACACAACCTTGGGATATATTTCAATTTAAAAATGAACAAGGGCTGGAGAGAAAGCTCAGTGGTCAAAGGTGCTGGCGCACAAAACCCGATGGACTGAGCTCAGTTTCCCGACGCCCATGTAAAGCCAGATGCGTGGAGTTTGTTTGCAGTGGCAGGAGGCCCTGGTGCCCCCCTCTCATAAATCAATAAAAATATAAAGAAAAGAGGTTATCCAGCAGGGGAGGGGAGGGCAGCGGGGAATTGGGGATAACAACTCATTGTTTGCCCACTAAATATTGTAACTCATTATGGACAATAAAAAAAAGAAAAAAGAAAAAATGAACAAGGGGTTGGAGAGATGGCTCAATGATTAGAGGCACTTGCTTGCAAAGTCTGCCGGCCCAGGTTCAGTTCCCAGGTGCCCACATAAAGCCGGATGCACAAAGTGGCACATGTATCTGGGGTTCATTTGCAGTGGCAAGAGGTATTGCTCTCTTGTCACAAATAAAGACGTTAAAATATTTTTAGAACGAAAAATAAAACCAGAAGTCGAGAGATGTTGCTCAGTAGTAAAACATTAGCCTAGCATACACATGACCCTAGGTTCGATTCCCAGTCCCACGGGACCCCCAAACCCAAGTACAGAACCCCCTTTGCAATATATAAACATGTTATAACCACAAAAATTCACCAAACACAAATAATATCAAATCCAATATTCATTAAAGATTTTTTTTCTCAGCTGTGGTGATACTGACGAGTGATGGGACCTTGAAGAAGTGAGGCTCGTGGGAGGGATGATGGGACCAGGCCCCCATTTGCTTCCCCGAAGCCAGGGCGTGTGCAGCTTCCTCCAACTTGTGCTTCCACCAGGCACTACAAGAGCCCCCAAACAACAGGCAATAGGCTGAAAGCTCTGAAGCCATGATTATATAAACCTTTTCTCTTTTTAAGTTGATTACCTCAGGTATTTTGTCACAGTGATGGAAACCTGACTAACAGACACTTTTAGAAGGTGGTGAGTCATGGTGGGACTTCCATAGCTCACTGGGGGCCATGTCCTTGCAGGCAGTATGGAACCCCTGGTCTCTCAACTCACTCTTTCTACCTGGACTTGAGGTGATCAGTGTTGCTCTGCCATACAATCCTGCTCACCTCACCACAGGCCTAAAACCACGGAACCAGTGGATCATGGGCTGGAACCTCCAAAACCATGAACCTTTGCTCTTCCTAATTTGGTTGCTCCAGATATCTGTTACAGTAGCAGAAAGCTAACTAACACACATGGGCTTTGGGGTGGTGACTCTAACACCGTGACCACTGGCCACCTTCCCAGACCTTTTTCTAGCATTTTGAAACCAAGACTCACTCGGTAACCCAGGCTGGCCTGGAAGTCATGGCAATTCTCCTGCATTAGCTCCTGAATTCTGGCATCAGGGGTGTGAGCCACACTCAGAACTGTTTCTCCTGCACTGTTGGGGGTTTGCTGGTGTCTGACTTCGCTGAATGACATTTAGTCCGTTGCTTGGCACGTGATAATTATATTTTTCCCAATCTGTCATGTCTTTGGACTCTGTGGGGGGTACTTGTGACATTTGATAGTAGAACTGATCAGTATTCCTTCCTGCAAGGTGTGCAAAATCCAGAACCAATGGAAATGAAAGTCAGCCAAAATCCCATCACCAAATTCAGTGACGTAACACTTCTCTTGAATACGTATCATTATCCAATGTGAAGTTTTTTTTTGGTGGGGAGAGAGTTTGAGGTGTTAGTTTGTCACATGGCCCTGGTTTTACTCTAGACCAGGCTGACCTACAACTCACTCTATAGCCCCAGGCTAGTCTCTAACTCACAGTGATCCTCCTGCCTCAGTCTCTTGAGGACTGGTATTAAAGACCATCATACCCGGCCAATTTGATTTGAAATGCTTTTTCACCTAATAATGCAGTGCAAAATAAGGTGTTACAAATTCCTCATAAACGTTGTTTTGTTTTTGTGGTGAGGGTGGCAGGGGTTTTGTTTGTTTGTTTTTTGAGGTAGTTTGTTGCTCTGGCCCAGGCTGCCCTAGAATTCATTATGCAGTCTCAGGCTGGCCTCAAACTCACAGTGATCCTCTTACCTTGGCTTCCCAAGTGCTGGAATTAAAGGCGTGTACCACCACACTTGGCCGTAAACTTGGTTTTAAGATGCATAATATAGCAACTGGATGTACCTTCATCCAATAATCGTGTTGTTGAACACTAAGACGTTTTGTAATTTTTGGTCAGTATAAATAGCACTATGACCAGAGGAATACTGTAGATTAGGTTATCCTCTGTGCCTGTCTGTGAGGAATTATCTTGATTAGGTTAAGTTAGGTGGGAAAACACGGTTCCTTGGGCTGGAGTCCTGGACTATGAGAAAGAAAGGAGAGAACTGGGTCGTGGCTCTCTGCTTCCTCATTGTGCTGAAAGCTCTTGCTGTTGTGACCACTCCATGGTGAACTGTAACCTGCATGAAATAAGCCCTTTCTCCCTTTAAAAAAATCATTGTGCACAGAAGTTTGTTTTAAAAAAATTCCAAGGGATGGAGAGATGGCTCCATGTTTTAAGACACTTGCCTGCAAAGCCTGACAGAATAGTTTTGATTCCCCAGTACCTATGTAAAGCCAGATGCACAAAGTGGTACATGCATCTGGATTTTGTTTATAGCGGCTGGAGGCTCTGGCATACCCATTCTCTCTGTCTGTCCCCCCCCTCTCTGCAAATAAATAAATAAACTAGTTTTTAAAAATTCGAAGGCATGTGTGGTGGCACATGCCTTTAATCCCAGCACTTGGGAGGCAGAGGTAGGAGGATCGCTGAATTCAAGGCCAGCTTGGAACTCACTCTGTAGTTCCAGGTCAGCCTGGACTAGAGTGAGACCCTACCTTAAAAAAATGAAACCAAAAAAAAACAACAACAAAAAAAAAACTTTTGAGTCAAATGAGGTGACATGCACCTGTAATCCCAGCTACTCAGGAAACTGAGGCTGGAGGGATTGCTCATGAGTCTGGTGCCAGATTGGCAACACAGCAAGGTCCTCTATCTTTGTGTTTTTCCCTGAATTTCAGGGAAAATTTTTTTCTCAATTTAATAGAACCAAGGGTGACAATGAAGCCAGGCATAGTGGAGCAGTTCTGTAATCCCAGCACTCAGAAGGTGCAGGCAGGAGGGTCAGGAGTTCAAGGCCAGCTTTGGTTACATCCGGTGTTTTGGCCTTGTCTCAAAAACAAACAAACAAACAAAAATGTGACAATGGTTTATATCATTTTTCAATTACTACATCTACTCATGGGTCTGGGGAGATGGCTTAGCCATTAATGGTGCGAGCCTAGGTACAGTGCTGATGGAAAGCCAGACGCACAAAGTGGCACATGTATTTGGAGCTTGTTTGCAGCCTGGCATACCTACCCATTCTCTCTCTCTCTCTCTCTCTCTCTCTCTCTCTCTCTCTCTCTCTCTCTCTCTCTCTCTCATAAATGAATATTTGAAATAAATAAACCAATTTTTAAAAATTATTAAAACTGTTTATATTTATTTTTCTTTTTTTGCTTTGAGTTAGGGTTTCACTCTAACCCAAGCTAACCTGGAACTCACTCTGTAGTCCAGGCTGGCCTCAAATTCACAGTGATCCTCCTACCTCAGCCTCCCGAGTGCTGGGGGTTATAGGTGTGTGCCACCATGCCTGGCTCTGTTTGCATTTCCAGAATGTCACATGTCATGAGAGACCCTCACTCCTAGCACATGATGGACATCCTGTTCCCTAGGTTATGTATATGACAGGAGTCCCCCCCTCCCACCCCCGGCCATGGTGATATGCATTGTCTGCAACCCAAGAAGATTTAGGATGAAAATAAAGGCAGAATATAGGGGAAAAAAAACATGTACTGGTTAGCTTTTTCTGCATAACAAATAACCCTAAACTTAAAGGTTGAAAATGAAAACACTCATTGTTTTTTTGAACCCAGTGGTCTTGGGAGGCAGTTCTTTTCACTGTGGTGTGTGGCTAATCTTGACTGTGGTCAGTTAGTGGGTCAGCCTTGGTGGGCAGCTCTACCTCTGGGTTTCTCATTAGCCTGCATCTCCTACACTGCATCGAGCAACCAGCACAGGCATGTCTTTGTGGCATGCTGGGATTCCAGGAGACAAAGCCATGGGCATAGAAGGCTTTTTCAAGTTTCTGCTTGGATTATCTCTCCCTCTATTCCTTTTGCCAAACGAGTCACGTGGCCCAGCCTGCAGCCAGTGTGGAAGAGAGAGAACCATCAAGGGATGTGAATATCGGGAAACAAGGATAATTGCGGCCATTACTGCAATCATCCTCGCCACAAGCTGCATCCTCAGCAGATGGGATGCGATCACCATGACAACCAGGCATGGACCACTCCTGAGGCCCAGGTGGTAGCAAGAAAATCTCAATGGAGGCTTCTGACCTCCGTCTACATGTGACCTGGCACTTCATTCAATCCCTCTAGAGTGTGGGTACAACCTGGGGGAAAGAAAAGAGGGACCAGGCTAGAGGCATGGGTTCCATAAAGAGAAGTTAAGATGGGAAATAAAAATCAAAGAAAGGCACAATTCATGCACAGCTGGCGTTGTAGACTAGAGGCCACTAGATCTGAGAGGAAAAGTGGCCTTCCATGACCCGCAGAGGGAGGGAAAGGATGTTAGCATGAAAAAGAAATTTCCCAAAATTGGAGGGAAAATCCCCCCATCCCACCTGCATACCTGCTGGAATGACCCACGTTGAGGCCCGCAGGGTCCTCAAATATCAGCCAACCTAATGTCCTCACTTTATGGCCCAGCAAACAGCAGCTGGGAGAAGCTAACTGCCTTGTCTGAGGTTTCCCAGTGAGCTAATGCGGGTCCAGGAACCTGAGCCCCAGGCTCTCTTTGCTCTGCTAATGGCTGCTGGGGTTGGCTGCAAACACTCCGATTGTTTCTTAATTGGAGTCTCTGGCTTAATTAGCCGCTTCCTGAGCAGCCGTGCTCCCTGTCTGCAAATCTCAATCAACAGCATCTTCTCGAAGTTCTTCTTGAGCTCCGCTCCTCCACTCTCTGCCCAGCAGGACAGCTGGGGAGGGGGTCAGAGGCACTGGGGCACACTTGGAAAGAAGCATCTGTTCTCGTCTCCGAGTCTCGTCTCAGAGACTGGAGGGCTCCACAGCCACCCAAAGGGGCCATCCCTGGGGAACATGCCACTGGGTTCAAGCCTGGATTTGCTATTAACTCCCCAAATCATTATGGGAAAATCTGTCCCTCCCTGGTCTTAGTGACCACTAAAGGTCTTTCCCAAGTTAGGGACACAGGTTTAACAAGTGAAATTGTAAGATATCCAGTTACATTTGAAGTTCAACAGCAGCAATTAATTTGATAGCATAAGCGGATGGCACGCAGGTTCATATACTAACCCCAAAGCAAGCCACTGCTGTCGCAGGGAACCCTGAATTTTATCCCACAGCTATTAATGCGGAGCTGTTTCATTCTGCCCGATGGAGACAGCCTGAAGAGCAGAGGCTGGGGGTTAGGAGGCCTGGGTGTGGAGCGCAGAAGGGTCGCCCACCCCTGTGTGATCTCAGACAAGTCAGTTCCTCTCTCTAAGCCTCCATTTCCTGGGCTGAAAGTACGTGTTAATGTCTGATAAGTTTTCCCTGGAGACAAGTGAAGGGACATAATTAAAATCATTATAGGATGCAAAGTGTGCCGTGAGCTTGAACACGCATTAGGAACTACTGTATGCAACACAGTCAATGAACTACACAGGAAGTACAGATACAGCGATTAAAGACAATTGCCAGAAAAGCCTGAGGCACAAAAAAAGGAAACAGAATTTGAATTTTGATTGAACAGTCCTGAGAAAGAGTTCTTCCTGAGCTCAATACCAGGAAGATGGAAAGACTTCCAAATCCCCCGCAGAGCACCTGCCACCCTTGGAAGGACACCAGACCGCAGGTGACTGAACAGCACTGGTGGGTATCTCTCATCTTGCCTTTGAACATTGGAGAGGCCTCTGCTCTCGGGAAAGAATTCCCCCCACTTGATTCCAGGTGCTGTAGCCTGGGGCTGGGGGCTGGGAAAACTGTAAACGCTTGCTCTGGGCCAGCTTTCACGAGTCTCTTAGTGAGTGGGGTTTGAGATGCTTTGAATGTGGTCTGTTTCCTGCCCCAGACATGGGGTTGCACCTGCAGCTTTCCATTACTGGCATTAGGTAATGAAAATAGAATCCAGCTACAGTGTTTAAAGGTGGAGTCTTGGGAAGTGATCCCATTAGACTGTGAGGCAGTGGCTCTCATGGTTGGATCCTGGAAACAAGGCAAACGGCTGCAGGGCTCTGCTTTATAAGAAGAGAAAGTGAGTCCATCTCGTTTGCCTCTGGAGCTTAGCAGGGCCGGGATGGTTAGTAGTTGGGTGGAAGAGAGTGAGTCCACAGGGACGGAGGTGCACAGAGATCCACGGGGACCGAGGTGCGCAGAGATCCACGGGGACAGAGGTGTGCAGAGATCCAGAACCCTAGCATGCTCTCGTCATGAGCCAGGTTCCCAGTATAGTGGTGAAAAGATGACTAACACAAGGTTTCCAGAGGTGGAAATTTAATTCATGGAAAGCCAGCAGCACTGCTCAGACACAGGCCCATGACTTGGCCCTTCCCAAGGCTGCTTTGGGGCTTTCTGGGAGAAGATTCGCTCCCAAGACTGCTACGCTGACAGACTAGGGATCTGGGTGAGGAGGCCGGTCTGCCAATGGAACTGAAGCCTACCTGAGACTCCCGCTAGCTCATCTGAAGCTAGGTGAGGAGACAAGAGAGAGGAACCACAGGGAGACAGGGTCCAGTATTGTTTGGGCCAGTTCAATGCTTTCATAGTGTTAACTCCCTTCATGTGGGGTGGGCTGGATTCTGTCACTTGCCACTGAGAGACACATCCTTCCAGGGTGCTCGCCAGTAGACCGTCCCCTAAAGAGGAAATAGCCGTGGACACACAGCCCCGTGCTTCTGATGAGCACAGTTTGGCTTGGATACCTGGAGCCCCGGCCCTCCCAGCGCCACAACGTTGGGTCCAGGGACAGCGAGGCAGGACGATTGAGAGCCACCCCAGGTGGACAGGGAGGGCTTGGAGCCGCTGTTCCCTTTGCTGCCGAAAAGGGGTGCTGTCCAATAGCAGCAGGTCTGCACAGGCTGGGCCAGGCTTATTCCGCCCTGGTGGTTTCTGGCTGGTTTG